>OX345650.1:2737848-2984171 GCA_947044365.1 Petrosia ficiformis | reverse complement strand
TAGCAATAGAGCTGTTACGATCATTCAACCAGGTTCCTATACTGGGGTTTAAAAACTCGTCTTCCTTTTTCGCATTCTCACAAATCATTTCCAATTCTGGTAAGTTTAACAATCTAGCTGCTTTGATAGTTTCTTCCATTTCTTCACTGTCCTTGTTTATATTTATATATCCTGTATAGAGGAACTCTAAACATCTCTTGAATGATACTTCAGTAAATAATACTGGATCGAGAGTAATGTGTACATTACTGTTAGGCCTGTTATGAAAAATAAATAGGATAAATATTTAAATGTTGATATTAATTGGTTTCATGAGAGAGAGAGAGAGAGAGAGAGAGAGAGAGAGCAAGGATAGAATAGACTCACTGGTTGTCCATTACAACTGACAAAAATCCTTCCTCTTTTCCTTCATTCACGCGATCAATAGAAAAATGTTTCACTCTCTTTGCACTCCATAGAGGACACTCTGAAAGACTCTCTACTTTTCCGACACCCTGGATCCCAAAGAGCTGTCTCATAAGACCAGATGATGAGCATAAAACATATTTATGAGCATAAAACTGTTTTAAACCCACATGTATATAGACATCACTGAACTGTTCATGATTTACTAGTTTACTCCAGTCAGCACTTAATACGGATGACTCTATATTAATCCAAGGAGCTTTCTGATTTGGTGGTAATGAAGGAGGTGGAGGAATAGATGGTTCAACCTCTGCTCCTGACATCAAAGTGGTCTTTGATTTCCTAAAAAACAAAAACAATACGTAATTTACGTATATAATTAATGGATACATAGTTCATACAGATAAACTGATAATTGGATCAGTAATTTGTATTTGTAGGGCATTGTATAAAGCATCTAACTGCAATACATGTACTTCTTGAGATATCGGACTGTATAACTGTTTAGTTATACATGTGTATAGTAAATCATGTGAATGCCCACCCATGTATGATACATAATATGGTAAGTGTTCTGGCCAGTTAGATACTCCTTTGTAGCTTCATTGTTCATATGCTGGTATTACCTAGTATTATTGGTATCAATATCAGTTAGGTTTTAGTATTTGAGCAGTTATTGATACTAATAATATCTAAAGATTTAATAATTATAAAAAGCTGATATAACTATACATGTAGAGAAATACATATTTGTATACAGGAATTGGATGCTAAAATGTAATATCAGCTATCTACACTTTTCCTGGGACATGCCCTCACACCTCCGAGTTGTATAGGGTATTATTGACATTTTCCTCCTCAAAACGTTTTTTTGTGAATATTCAAGAGGAAAATACATGTAACTTCATAAAATATTTTACTTTTTTCTAAAAAGATTGAATACTCTTCTTCTTTGATTTGATAGCGGAGATATTCCAGCAGCTATAACAGTATTCATAGCTTCTTCTAATCCTTGGTAGTTCAGTGAGCTGGCCTCAAAAAAACCAAAGGCACCTTGAAAAATAAGAAGTAATACTAAATCATACAACAACTCAACTTTGAGGTTACTATTGTAGTCAACTACATGTATGACATGTATTATTTAAAATGTCTCTTGCTCCTTTCCCAATATTATGGTATGATGACAAATATCATCTAATAGCCAGTGTTATTGAGAAGAGAGTATTTTGTTTAGTCAAATGATTCTGTCATGTCTAGGTGGAGAGAGCCTAGTCACAAGAACACAACCACTTCAAATAATGGGTGTCGCTACAAAATACATGTAACATCAACATTGTTCAGATTTTAACCCTAACAACAAGAAATCCTATGGTTCAGCCACGCCTATATTACGAACATACTATACTATACTGTACTATACTGTACCTGTTAGCTGCATTCCTGTGACTAGCCATTATAGGTGTGACAGAGATGTACACATGGTCAAGTATGTAATTAACTTATTATTGAAAGAACAATAATTGTATCCCTGAAGTGTTACATATAGTAGTGGTCTAAACACATGCTACATCATTATTTGTCTTGCTTCCTGCACAGCAACTAGAACATTCATATGGTTTGAAAAGCTTCACACATTTTCCAGTGTATATTAATTCCCACATACACCCCTGTACATGTAACTGCTTATATAGCTTCTTCTTTCTTCTCATGTGAAACTCAATAACCTACTATAGTTTCCAATTTAAATATTTGTTCTAATGTCTCTCTGCTACGACAGCAGTTGGTTAGTTGCAGTTTCTACATGTACTTATGGTGGAGGTTCTGCACCACCAGTGCATTGTATTGTGGTAAATAAAAAAATCAACTCACCGATTTCCTTGGCTAATGCACTGCCTTCATCATATGAAACCATCTCTCTGTCGACTTGTTTAAGATCAGCTTTTAATCCTAACAAAACAATTGGAGTACCAGGACAAAAGTGTTGAACTTCAGGATACCATTTCTCTCTAGATAGAAAAAAAAGATTGTATCAAATAAACTCACTACAAGAATTAGTGATGCAGTGATATCAAAATAGTAATCACTAATGTTGTTTTAGTTAAGAACGTTTTGTTTTACTTTTAGTAATTACACTAAAGTTATCGTTTTTAAAATGCTAAATGTCTCAGTTATAGTTATAGTTATTTATTATCTATTAGTTTTTCAGCTGTGTATTCATATTACTATAGTTGATTCATTTCACAGGTACGTTTTATTTCTGATGATCATCACTTCCATTCCAAATTTCAATCTTTAAGCCTGTTACATCTTCCAGCACTTGCATACCCAGCAGTTGAAAACACATGCTCCACGGGAGGGAGGAATACTTAGAATATCAATGGCTAATGATGATAACATAGGATAATTACTTTCTGACTTAATCCAGTGTTCAAATGGATCAGTGTCTTCGTGTATCTTGACCATTTGCTCAAAGTACTTCCGTGTTTCTTTCAACTCCTGTTTGTAAATTGCCAGAATTTGGTCTTTGTTGTTGCTTGGATAATGCTAGAGAGATAACGGCTTCATCTTATTATGCACCATGTTCATTAAAATCCTTTACAATATTAGTTAAAGTTTAGTCAAAGTAAGGTACATCAGATATTTTTTTAGTAAACTAAAATTAAACACCCCATACTAAAAGGGGTTTTAGTTAAAATTATAGCTAATTAAAACAACACTAGTAATCAGTATCAGCCATTATTTTTAGCATTGGTGTCAGTTAGTGTTCAGTGATATCAGTAACCAATATTGTAATTAATACAAATTTGGTCACATTTTACTACATTGTGTACTATACCAACACATGTATGTATATACCTGACATTAGAAAAAGATGCTGTACGTGTAACCTGATAGCAAATAATAAAGACATCTGTTTGTGGATAAGACAGCGGTCTTAATCTGTCATAGTCCTCTTGTCCAGCTACATAAGATTAAGTAAACAATGTTATAATTATTGTATAGATTGTGTTATGCAATCCATCTATAGAATGCATAGTAATAAGAAGGTATTCTATATAATAACTGTCCATCCATTCAATAGAAAATAGCTACATATTCTCTATGGATCCTGGCCTGGCATTAATTTTTTGGGGGGTAGTGGACTGTTGATAACTCTGGGAGGGTGATATACAATTACATATACTTTGTATACCAAATGCAAGGGGGGTTCTGTGTGGTAGAGTAGAGGCACATAGGTTTGCTAGTTATTTAGCCGAGCTGATGTACATTAGGTAGGGCTTTCACCAGGTTGGGAATATGACTGATGCAATCACGCTGTTCAATAATATCAAAACTGACTCACTTCCTGTTTTTTATCGATATTCATTTGACCAGGCCCATGGTAATGGTGTGACCAGCTAGTGCTTTTGGCTATAAATTACAAGTACCACTCTAGACACTGCCTTTATAAACCTGCCAATTTTTTTTGCAAAACGGGAAATGAATTGGGAATGGTCTTGTCAAGTATATAATTGTTAGCACACTAATATACTTAATATATATAACATGTATCATGTATGTAAGTACATGTATCAAATCATACCTGTATCCCATAAACTGATACTAATAGGCTTTCCACCAACCATACGATTCTGACTGTAATTATCAAATACTGTTGGGACGTATTCACTAGGAAATGATCCAGTTGACCACGTGATCAAGAAACACGACTTACCAACTGCTCCATCACCAATAACAACTACTTTTAAGTGCTGCATACTGAAGTGCTCTCTGTCTGTAACTGTACATAGCGCACATAATTATGCTTAAATAGGTGTGGTTTACCACTAGTTATTTTTAGTAACCAAGTTATTTTTAGTAACATTACTACTAACTCGCGATGTCATTATGTCTGTCACTAATAATAACGAGATTGGCAACGCATCACGTGAGCTCATTGTACATAACAATACACACGATGGATGTATATAAAAGATGCAAACAAAGTCCGGATAGTAATAACACAGGAGGTTAATGTAGGACCCAAAATTAAACAAACCGCTTCCATATAACCCTACATAAGTACATCTCTTGATTTATAGCAGTGTTGTTACTTACGTAAGGTTAGGCTTTCTTCCATATATGGATCATTATACTGCTGAGCATTTGTGTCAACTTAGTGTACTCACTGATCATGTTAATTTAGTGAGTATTAATAAATATGCAAAGATGTTTAGAGTATTACCAAAACAGTAATTTTCTATTGTGTCCTCTTAGCTTTCCTTAACAGAAAGTATATGAAGGCATTAAATTGAAAATTGGTCAGGTTAATACCCAATCACCCTAACCATTGAATCCAGCCCTGCATTCTGTTTTAATGAGTCACTTGCTCTTCTTCACCTGATCCAATTTATTCCCTAATCAAATCATAATTACTACAACTTTGCAAAATGACATATTATAATTACTGCCAAATATATAGTCCTATTACAAAAATGTTGCAACTCAAACAAGTATTTTAGTAATAACATTAATACTTGTTTACAAGTCCTTATACTTCTCTGTAGCTGTTATGAGAGCCGATGTGATGTCAGGTTCTAGGACTGAATGTCCAGCCTTTTGAACGACAATAAATTCGGATTCAGGAATTCTCTAAATTGAAAACAAAATACAAGCAATACTAAAAGCAATAAGCAATAACTACACTTTACAAGTATACAGGGCTTTGTGGAGTTAACTCTCGCTCTACACTTGTCTCGATACATTTTTTAGATTAAAATAAAATGTATAAATATGGCACGGCTGGATAGACACACAAAGCAGAAACATTTTAAGGTTAGTAAGTACTGGTAAACAGAAATCCCAAATGAGCAAAGCATTCGAAATTTATTAGTTAAATTTAGTCACAATGCTTGTGAAATCACAAGATATTATAGTTAGTACAATGTACAATCCTATCCTATGGTGTAAATGTTTTCCATACACAAGCAAATGTTTACTTTAACTCGCCATCTATGACAAAAGCATAGTGTTAACAATACCTGATGCAGTTCCCAAGCCGTTTTCATTGGTGTTACCAAGTCATATCTTCCCTGCACAATAGTACAAGGTATGTTTCTCAATTTATCTGCATTGTTCAAAATGTATTCTGGATCATCAAACCAGCCACCATGAACAAAATAATGGCTGAGAAAAGAAAGAATTTCTATATTATATAACATACCAAATGAGTATCATGATGCACCCTATCTGGAATATTGCAGTATAGTAAAGTACCATGCACCCATCTACATACCACTCAATCCTTGCAAAAGAAAGAGCCCACATGTCTTGATCTAAACGTGCTTCTATTTTCTCATGATTAGGAACTATTGTGGATGTTCTAAGCTCCCATTGTGACCAAGATCGAGCACACTTTTCCCGTTCCTGAGGAACACATACATATATACATGTAAACTACCTGTACATAAGTATACATGTACATTCACATACAGTCATACACACATAGTTACTACAGTATTTTACATTTTATGTTGAAGTCATAGTTATAACATCACAATGACACTGATAGAGTTGTGTAGGAAATAACATCACCAGTTGCCTTCCCATTGCATTAGTTTCGCTTTCCCATCCCCATAGTGGTATACACTACAGTTTGCTGCAGCCATATTGAAACCAAAGTCACGCATTATAACGCTTAAACAGCATAGAAATAGTGAAAAGCAACTAATTGCTGGCAATCAACATATACAATGCTGCTGTAGCTATGATAATCAGTAGCAGAGGTTTGCAAGTACAAATTAGTGTGAAGTACATATAGACGCTTAAGGGAAAATCAAGGACCACGGGTAGACTTAGAGGGGAGTGTGGAACTGGCTCATGCCCCGCTAAATAATAATTATACCACAACCACATGGGATAGTGTGAAAAATTATGGCATCAATCCTGGAATTGCTTCCAAATTCTAACAAGAAAGGTATGCATCTAGACTTAGTCTTCTGTAGAACATATTTTGAATACTAAGGAGCTGGTAGACACATATATAGATAGATACACACATAAGCTAGAGTATCTATTCAAAATATTAGTGCTGATTTTTTGTTGGTAAATGAGAATACAGAATTTGATAATCATTAAACTCACTTCAGGATCATCTCCAGTTAACCTTCTATAATAAGCACTCATCAAATCACCTCTTTCAGCCTGTAATCATGTAAGTATAATTATATTACTTATTAATGTGAGGGCTTGTGAAGACTCTCTGTGGCCCAATGAGAAGTTGGAGTTACTAATCAATCAAGTAAGTAATTATGATCATCAAAAACACTCTTTTCGATAGCTAATAAGAGCTAGTAAATGTTAAAGACAGGCTCATATTAATTAATTTATAGTATTTTTTGTAGATACCCTACCCAAGGACGCATTACCTGCACCTGTTAGTTTGTACTGAAGTGTATTTTTCATTAAATTCAGTGTAATTTATTTTATTTCAAATTTATTAGTCTATTAGCTTTGGTTCATTCTTTATAAATAATTTTAAATAATAAACACTGATACACATGTATATAATTATAGGAATTATGAAAATTTTAATATTACTAGAAGTTCTGAGAACATGTATCACACAATAATGCATAGCTCATCATAATAATAGGAAATCATCATTAGTTCCAAACACGTGTTATGATTATTATTATGAAGGGCGTGACTGATCGAAAAATGGTGGACTTTTCTAAACTGATAATAACAAAACTTAGGAATTGCAGATACTGTCAACTGCATTAGCTTCTGCAAGATATGCATATGTTCTTATATGACTATTTTCTAGCTGACTGATGTGTTTAGAAAATGTTTAAGTATTGTAAAGTATTGATTCAGATTTTTTTTGCATGACAGACTGACTGACTGACTGACTGACTGACAGACACAACCAATCACTTAACCTCTGTGCAACATACTGCACAGGGTAAATATAATATTAGGAACGTCAAATTACATGGGTACCTGTATATAATACCCAGTTCTAATCTATTATCTGTTAGACATCCCTAGTAGTTGACATGCGATGGTAAAAGCATACAAGAAATACATTTAGACTTCAAAACTCATACTTTTGGTATAGGGTTGATATAGTCTTGCCAGTAATCAGGATATAGGTAAGATGTCCCTTCTTGATATAACCACAGTAGTTCCTCTCTATGAAGTAAAGACATATAAATACAAATAAATTAGTGCTATATAAAGTAGTGATTACATGACATGTCAAATATGAATATTTATAAGTAAAATTGTGATTTGAAAATAAAACAAATTTATTGAATGCAAATTAACCTCCTCAGAGTAAATATTCCTCTTAAAATCAAAGCTTTTACTCGTTCAGGATTATTGATTGCATATGTTAATGATAGGGTCGATCCCCAACTGCCTCCAAACACTATCCAGCGATCAATTCCTAGATGCTCTCTTAATTTCTCCAGATCATTCATAAGCTGCCAAGTGGTGTTTTCCTGTGAAACATAAAGGGTGTCATAAAGTATCGTGACCCTGTGGCATGCATTTTTGTGTTATTATATGACTAACTAAACTTGTTGACTTGTGAATGAAGCTAAACACACTAATTAGTTAATAATTAAGAGTACATGTAACAAATATTTATTTCAAGTCCCTACAACTAAAAGTACTAGTAACTATTAGAACAGCAATTTTTGTGAACAATTAACTAACAAGATAAATTATGGAAATAAAAAAACGTATATATCCCTATGATTGCTTTGTGGTCAGTATCATAATTTGATAATCATGGCTGACGTTCTCATACCTGAAACTATTATAGTTATTATCTCTATTTTTTTTTAACTTTTTAACGTTTCTTATAGAATACAGTTCAGCTACAACAGTTATTATCTACTACATTATTAGGTACATGTATTAGTAAGTTTCTAGTTTCTATGTAAACTACAAGCAGCTTTCTTCCTGCTACTGATGGGCAATACCAAAGTACTCAATAGTGATACTGATACTAGTCTACCACACCTCCATTTTAATCTGACACACTTATTTAATAGTCATACTGCTTCCAAAATTTTATACATTTTATATAAAATTTAACTTGTTATGAAGTATCAGTATCATACTTGGTACTGTTGATACTGATTCCCAATTTACTTGGTATTGTATTCAGGACATACTGAAATGGAAATTATTGATATTGCCTATCAGTAATTCCTGCTGGTCTGTAGAGCTCTAACATGATTTGCCAATTTCCTTAACCCTAGACAATGTGATCAGGACACAAAAACGTATATATAGATTCAACCCCATGGAAAGCAATCAAGGCCCTGTGCCCTGTGGGGCATTAAATTAAAAAAAATATACTCAATATTTACTGACAGACACAAATATTTAAATTTACAGTTTTAACACTTAAAAACTATGGCTATTTTCATGGTTATTTTAAGCCCGTAATTCCTGCTCAAAGTGCCACTAAACACAACTGTGTTGACACTGCTTCCTGTGAACCCAGACCCCCAGGCATTGTTTAAATATGCCTAGCTTGTAACACCACTGATTCACCCTCAACCACTTTTACCCAGGCAAGCACCAGTCAGGTTAATAGTAATATAAACCTTAAGTTCTGCAGAAGGTTTTGATTTTCCACATCCCCTTTGGTCCATCAAAATAATCCGATAAACATCTGGATCAAAAAACCTGCGACAGTTTGGATTACACCCACCACCTGGTCCTCCATGACTTGAAGAAAGAAAGATTAATAATTTATATCTCTGTAAAATTATTTTATTCACATTAAAAATACCTATGTATATACATTATATATATATAATAATATAAATTATGATAATAATTTGTCAAATAATCAAACATACAAAGTTCACTGACTATGGTAGTCACAGTACCCGCCCCCTTTACATATAGTGGAAGGGTCTGGTATTGCATGCATCAGAGTTAAGAATTTAATTACTTAACCACTGTTAATTATGCATTGCAGTTTCTCTAAGATTTCTGGTGAAAGGAGACAACTCGTGCGATACCAGACGCCTTCTGCAAAGGGGGCGGGTATGAAGTTATGGTCTGATATATAACGTACACAAATATTACTGGTTTCCCATCAGGTTGTCCACTCTGCTCGTAATACACTTCGTGGATATCTGAAACCTTTAACATTCCAGTATTAAACGGTTCTATAGCTGGAAAAGGTTGCTTAATAGCAGGTTCATCGTTGGAAGCCATTTTCGTTTCAGATTATGGCGCTAAACTACTTTTTTTTTTGTTGGGGTTAAAAATTAGTTTCGTCCCCTCCCGAAGATCATCATGTACTGTGTTTGGCTTTGCTTGATTTGGTGAGTGTAGCATATAATTATAGTACAATGTACTAATTTATGGGTGAAGAAAATTAGTTTAAAGGTCGTTCATGTTCATAACTTTAGTTTTGAATGACCAATCGTTTATCCTGCATCAGTTTCCGTTTTTTTTTGTGTATGTAGATCTACAAATTTTAATTTTAACTGTAAGGTAATGTGGGGCAATTCTGTCAGGAGAGTAATTCTGGAAATTCAAGATTTCTTTGGCACTGTTCCAGTCTAAGATGGACTTAGACACTATTTATTGCATTGATGACAATGGTAGGTGCTAGTATTTTATTGTAGGAGACAGTAAAATCACACAGTAGTTTATCCTTGGTACTACCAGTGGTGCTTCCAGAATTGCCCTACCTTACCTTACATCATTTGTTATGCATAGTGCATAAACAGTCATCACATCTTAATTTTGAGGTCGTCATGAATGTGAACAGACTTTATTTTGTTATGAAGTCTCGATTGAATAGGTTAACCACATCTGCAATAATTATGTTATTCATTACTGTTACAAAAATCTAATCGTGATGTGTAAATCTGTAGTTGTATTATTTCTGGATACCTAACTAATTACAATGTATCCCATAGTTGCAGTTGAATTCTAACCATGTGCATGTACTTGTAAAATTTAACACCTGTGCTTAATTATTGAATACCTACACTGCCTGGACTATCATAACTTCACTTCCTACAAGATTTTTGTTGTGCTATCATAATAACAAAATTATAATCATTTTGATATAGGGTTTCTTGCTCTGTTGGATCATATCTTGATCTTCCACGAATCAATTTCGCTGGGCAATTTCGAGTGGATGCCAACACAAGAAACAACATGCGATGTAACTATAACCCACATATGCCAGTTCACTCTACACCAAACTATGACACTAACGTAAATGGAACAAATGAGTGTTCATTTCTAGACACTAAAGTTACAAGTGTTGTGTACAATAATGGGAGTACTTCAACTATTGATGAACTAGTTAATGCTAGTATAGTGGATAATGAAGGAAGACCATTTGCAAAAATGATAGATATAGATGTTGATATACAAGGTAAATCCACTATACATGGTATGACGTTTGGTATTCGTATACCTGAAGGAGATTCTTTCGCATTCAAAGGGAATTGGGTTCCAAATGTAGTCTCTCAAGATTACTGGTTGAAAGTTAAATGTTATGGTCCTCATTATCATGGGTCTCATCCATTTGATGCTAGTTTTGCTCTCGGAGCTCAAGCAACTACAGTTATTAAAAACGTAAGTTGGGATAGTTTCAGTAGTTTTACCATCCTTAATCAGTTAAAAGAAGCCAGTGAAAAATATACTGGTGATTTAGCTGTTCGAATGTCATTTTATTTTTATACAAGGAGCTATATCCCGTTCTTGGAAAAAAACTTCACTCTTGCGTATATTGTAGGGAGTATTGGTATTGCATATAAAGGAGAACCACTTAACTTTGGAGGTGAGAGAATTCTCGTACCTGGCAGATTTGATCCACCAGGTTTATTGGCAATTGATGAACATGATTCGTGCTACAACAAAAAACTAGGTGACTTTTCACCATGGTTGTTTAAAGCACCTTTCAAGGTTGATTCTGTCGCTAAGAAACTGACAGTTGACTTGAGTAACTCTCTACCAATAAATATGTATGGTACTATCAGAAACATAGGTCCTATTCAGTTTGGTGTCTTGCTGCAAAAATCAACACAGTATCCAGAATTTTGTGTATACACAATTGGAGAGAATATTCCTTACCTCGCCAATAACTGGCTGGAGTCTACAAGTGGAATAGTAACTTACTCATTAGATGATTACCAACTGTCTGATCTAAAAGTTTCAAAGCTTGTGGTTATACAGACCACTGAAGAAAGTGAAACCTCTACCTTTACAGCTCCATTTTGTGGAGGACCATTTCCTTCTTTACATGAGAGTCATTTAGCTCAGATCCTCATTGAAGAAGCAGTGTATTTCATAAGACCATTGAATTATTATGTAGACAGGCTAGAGTATAAAGAGACTTCTAAGGTAACTCTTTTGGTAACAGAGTATGGTCAACCAGTTGAACGACTTGCAATAGAAATGAAACGAAGCAACCCATCGGCTCATCCAATTGATGGTATCGTGGCTAACGAGTGGATTGTTGAAACAAATGAGAAAGGTCATGCTGAATTTAGTTTCCGTGTCCAGGAACCCATTCCTTATCCTCGTAAGTACAGTGAGCCACCATGCCCAGGAACACCTAATACAACGCTGCCAATTGATGGACAGGTTTACTTGTTCAAGTATTGTGTGGAATCAGACTGTCCTCCCAACACTAAATTCCTTTTTGTACCAGAAATTACCTTTTTAGTGTTTTCAACTATTGTATACACTGAGCCATATACATGGGTAGATCATGTTGAGCCTTTATTTAGGCAATATCATCACCTCAACAAAGCCATGCGATCAATATTGAATCTCAGTGACTACCATTCAGTCACTCTACCTCAAAACATTCAACTTGTGAACTTATCAATGACTCTCGATTTTGATCACCCTAATTACATGCCGGTCACCAGAGACCTCTCTCCAACTAACCATAAAATGATTTTAAAGTGGCTAATGAATCCTTTATACAGCAAAGATTATATGGAATATCCTTCTCAGACATCACCATTGTGTCAGCATCCTGAAACTACCAGCATTGCTCATGAAAGCTTTGATATTCCTCCAAGATGCAAAATGGATTTAATTCCATTTAATAGCCATCCTTTTGACACAGATCCATACTTCTTAAATCTTCATGATGGAAAAGGAACATATCATCTTTGCCCTTTACAGGGATATTCGTATGATCCATCAAAGACTAATGCAATAAACAACGATCTCTGTACAATCGAAAATGTGAATAAGCAACTACAAATAGCTCTTCATATTAAATTGCACACTATTCCATTATACCTCACTTCTTTGTATTCAATAGTAGAAGGATGCAACACACATGTAGCTAATGTCCTTTTAGAGATTTCTAAACGTGAAATGATACACCTTGTACAAACTGCCAACCTACTAAGGGCTTTTGGCGAAGTACCAAAAATTGACAAAGAATATTTAACTCCTGTATTTCCCACTACTGGGTTTCCTGGAGGAGTGCTGAATAATTTATCAATTGATCTGAAGAAAGCTAGTCTTCAACATATCTACAAACTATTCATGTCCCTGAACTTGCCCCAATATCGAGGGAATAGCTTAGGTATTGAAAACATTTTTGATGAAGTTAGGCATTGCTTGGAATTCATGAAAATAAACAATAAAGATGATGATGTTTTTGAACAGAACAATGAACAGTTTCAAATTCATTGGATAAGTCATGAATCAAATACAATAAGAAACTGGTCTGAAGCTTTGGCAACTATTGAGAGTATTATGGACTTAAATACACAATCGAATTATTCATTTTTTTATCAGCTTGAGGAGATAGTTTGTCAGAGAAAATATGTAGCCATTGATGAAGATTATTACACTTATAGTGGTAATCCTATACCATTTGATATTTACGGTGTTTGGCAAATGGTAGACAATCCAAACTGGAGTGATATCAAAAAGAATACAAATTGTTACACTCAAGCTCGCGTCTTTCATCAAGTGTATCAAAAAGTTTTATCAAAAACTCAAGAGAGTTTTAATGGGAACTCAAGTACATTCTTCGAAGCTTTACAACTCATGAAATCACTTCATATTCATTTCAAGAAAGTGATATGGACAGAGTTGGGCATTAAAGATTCATTTTCATGTGGGCCTGTGTGGGACTATAGGCAAAAATGAGTTTGTAAAACTGAACACTAGATAATAAACTAAGTGATTATTAACGTGGATGTGATTTACATATAATTGTACACATAAGCATATAAATTATAAAATTAATTCTTGTTTCCTTCTGATGTACATGTATGTATGATTTTTAAAAATAGCAATTGTATTAATGTTATGAACACGAGATAATTTCACTGCTAGCATACTAAAACATTCCAAATTGTAGGATCTGAAATATACATGTACATGATAATTACAATAGAAGTACAATATAATATTATTATGAGTTCTGTTATATGCTTTGATCTGTCATGTCTAATGTATTGGTAAGTAATTTTAATTGTTCCTTTAACTGCTGCTTTTGTTCCTTGAGATCATTTTCCAAAGCATATGCCTCTTTTAGCAACTCATCTATTCGTGATGGACACAGCAGTTCAAATTTCTCACTGGCACTGAAAATGAAACACAATTTAGTGAATATTTTCCAACTGTGCACGTTATAAGGAGTCATGCATGCATTACATAGTTTCTGTTTCAAGTGTAAAATCTTTAATGGTTACCTGAATTCTTCTAACCATTTCGAAAAGAATTCTTTAATCTCCTTTTGAAGTTCTGAACAGAAAGAACATATATGTAGATGTTCATCATTTTATTGCACATATATTCACTACCATATATGCTGAAATCCATTACATATTTGGACCAAAGACAAGTACACAGTATTAGTATGTGCAATTTTTCATTGAAGCTTCTAATCACAAGTACAAGTCATTAAATGTACATGTACATTGTATAACTTTAGAATAATATGTGTACTACATATACTTGACTTAAAAGTTTTTAAACGTTTTGAAGCATGGGCCAAATTGGCTCAACAATTGTTAGTGTGTGCACCATTGGGAATACATCTTGGAAGAGCTAATGCTGTTAGTGACAGTATAATCATAATTAACTATGCCATCTGGCCCAAAGAGAGAATTGTGCAGTGCCAAATAAGAAGCGCTTTGGGCCAATGGTGTACCATATAAGCTTATCAAAAACACTGACTTGACTAGTCTACACATTTTGTATTCTAGTTTGTTTAGTCAAGTATATTATTCGTTTGAACAAAGAGATACATGTAAGTACAAGTTCATTAATTATATACAAACATGAGGTTTCATTTTCATGTACTCTGTGTGCATCATACTATTGACAGTAGTCATAATGTCATCTGCTGATGTTTCAGTTTCTTGTTCCTCATCATTTCGAGTATAATATGCCTCACTCTTGTCTTGACTATGGGTATGTGTCTCCTATATGAGAATACATTATGTATGTTTTAAGAGCAGAATAATTAATCAAATAATCCAGTGATTAGTATATAGACAAACCTCTGAATTATCCTTTTCCGAAAGTTCTTCCGACTCTTTATTAATTGTGTGTGACACATGCAATTGATGATACGTTGTCTCTGATGGTGCACCTATACATCATACACATGAAAGTAACAACAGTTTTGTGAACATGTATTTAACATTCATGTGTGTCTGTACATATGCTACTATTGCAAATTGTAGAAAAAGAGGGTATAGTAAAAAAACATTTATACATCTCCTTCATCTAGTTAAAGTTAAGAATGAGAAAGGTAGGTTTATGCTGTCGCCATATCTTAATAGGAAATGCAAAAGAAAGGAGTGCTCCACATGTTATGATAATTATTTTATCTCCTTGTTGGATACACATATTCCTTTGGACTCATGGAAATACCAGCGTATTCATGATATTTCAATAAATAATTATGTTATTACTAGCATTTGGGTTCCTGACTTCCTATATACTCGTTCATATATAGTTGTCTTAAGTTGTTCTCATTCACTATATAGCTAACAGGTCCTATATACAAAATATAGGACCTGCAATTTGTGTCTGAGGATGTGATATAGCCCTCGCATGCTCAGGCTATATCACATCCTCGAGGACACAAAATGAAGATCCTATATGCAGCATATAGGACCTGTTAGCATACTATATACAATATATTGTATGATGGTGACATCTCCTGGATAGTGTGCATGTGGAAGGTCTATATACAATATATATATAATTATATATATATATATATATATATAATATAGAACTCACCACATTAAAGGGATGATGTCACCATCATACTATCTATATATATATAATTATAAATTATATATAATATATATATATAAATAACTTGTGGTAGAAGAGCCCTTATATAATTTTCCAATCAAATTTCAATCATATGTAAACCGTTACAACCATACTACCAGTCTACCACATGGTTTTCAACTATTTAAAATGTTATTCTCACTTCTTTTGGACACTACTGTCGCCATCTTGTAGCCCTGAGAGTCTCACCTTCACGTCCTTCAGCTTTTGCCTTTTATTCCAATTATCAACTCCTGCTGTACATAACTACATATATATCAACTGGATTCCCGCTAATTATAAGGCCTTAAGCCTTAAATTTTAATAATGGGGATTATTATTAAAATGTATTAGGGGTGTGGCATAAACTACTTCTCGAATTTTCTACATGTAAGTAAGTATTCAGTATTAATGATTCTATTTCTTGGATGTTAACAAAGAACTGATACTTTCTCAGGTTAAAAAATGGCTTCTAGTCAATCATACTATGAAATTTTAGGAGTGTCTCGGTCAGCATCAGAGGATGAGATCAAAAAAGCGTAAGAATGATGGATATTAGTCTGGTATTGGAAATAAATAAATTATAGTAGACACTCAAAACTAATGATGTTCATGATTAAAGGGGAAGGAGGAGGGTTTCCATATTGATCTTAGGCATAGTCCCTAGCTAGACTGATCTTTATTTTCTAATGAATAAAGTGTTTTTACATACATGTCCAGGCAATTATTTGTGTGGTACTGGACAAATATCCACTTCATAATTTGTATGTTTGTGTATATATCAAGGACCCAAGAAAAGTAATAATAATAGATTCTATCCCACTCTACTAACTGTGTTAATCTTGCATGTTTATATATGTATGTTATAAAGACTTACTGTTATAGAATGTACTCATGGTATATCACTGAAATATAATCCCTAGCATGAGGCAAGTGTTTAGGATTATTGTTTGGTACAATAGACCAGGTAGTCCCTAATGAAAATGTACGTATTCCCAGCAGGAGAGAAGTCCCTTATCAAAACGTACATCTTCCTGCCGGAGAGAAGTGGTGGCAGTCGTTTCCTCCTTATATTGATTTATAGGAATGGGGCATTGTCTTTGATCAATTGTATAATTTGTATTATTAATAATCAATTATGTAGTACATGTATTTATATTATCAGTAGGTATTGTTGGTACAGATTGTAAATCAAATACTGTATACGTGGAAATATTGACAGTAGCGACGGTTTGCTGTTTGATGATTAACCCCTCAACATCTACAGATGTCATGCATATCAATGGTTGCATTTTTGAAGTCCTTTGATATTTTTGAACCACATTTCTACACAAGACAGTCTACTCAATTTGCTTTAAGCCAGTGCAAAAATTGAAGCTATAGGAGTAGCCAGTTATAAGTGATCGAATTGACAAAGATGCTAAGTGTGAGTGTTGACACTGACCACTGCACTTTCAAACACTCGCCTTGCTGCTTTCCGCTGACAAAGGAAGCATGATTTTGGTATCTATGACTTTCTTAGAAGGTTCTCTGTCCAACTAAGTTGAAAGTCTATGTTGGTGCAAAATGTGGAAGTTAATAAGGTAAGTAAAAGTGTGGGCATTGCCTTTTGGACTTTCGAGCTACCCACACATTTGAGTGCTGCAAGCCTAGAAGAATTTGTGTTTGACAATCAAACCATTAATTTTACATGTATTGACTATTATTAATTTCCTAAATAATTAACATTTTTCAAGTGAAAATTGGCTAAAGGGGAAAAAATCATTTTGGGGAGTTAAATGCCCCCTCCCTCCTCCCCCCCTCAACCCCACCCCCCCAAAAAAACCTGTTTTAATTTATCGTCATTTACATGCAAGCAGAAAACATAATGGCCACAAAGTCCCTTCATGTAAACACACGTGTTATTTGCTTTTGGGCTTGGCAGATAACACCCCCACATTAGTTTTGGCATGGCAAATCAATACCCATGCTAATTTTGCAGTCCAGTGATACAGACTAGTCTCAGACTACCCAATAGACCATGGCAATTATAACCTGAGCTCTATATTTTCATTACACATTTCCGATAACTTAATTATAATAGTTACAACATCTGCCACTATGCCAGGATAGCAGGAACTGGGGAGTTATAAAATAGTCTATAATTACAAAAGAACATTGTAAAAAGCTTTAAATAATAATAATAATAAACAATATATACGAGAGATTCTGCATACAGTTTATTAGTGAGTGGCAAAAGAAGTTGTGAAATTAATGGATCTTTAATATAGCAAAAACTCTTCTTACTAGTGAAGAAAGGAAATATAACATCATAACAAGGAATGAAGTAATTATTATGTATTCTTACCTATGCTTTACTGTAATAGTCACCTCGATGTTTTTTGTTGGTCAGATTTTTGAGTGAATAATGGAATTCCATGCATTTGATTCCATTACTGTCAGTGCATGTGTATTTAGCAGACATGGAATCAATTACAATGCAATGTAATATATTACTATTATTATTACTTTAAAGATCATTATAATTATTACTATTACTATCACCTCCTAAGTCAATGTAATATATTACTATTACTATTACATTAAAATCAGTATATTACTATTACTATTACAATTACTAACTAAGTCAATGTAATATATATACATTGTATTACTGTAGATTACTATTACCGCCTAAATCAATGTTACTGTTGTGGATTACTATAGTATTCAGGTTTCTTTAAAATTCTTTCATGTTTTAAACTAAATGATCATTACAGTTAATGTTCATGAGTTTCTCAAAAACAGAATCAGTAAATCTGCACCTCTCAGGCCAAAAAACTTCCCCTCCATTACTAGTTTACTACTCCAATTACTTAGAGTCAATTACAAATACTATCTCAACATTGAGATTGTACTTGTACTATTACTTGTACTATTACTTGTACTATTACTTGTACTATTACTTGTACTATTACTTGTACTATTACTTGTACTATTACTTGTACTATTACTTGTACTATTATTACTTGACTGTCTATTACTATTACTATTACTTGAATTTTTAAATTACCTATTACTATTACTATTCCCATTACCTTGAAATATGTAATGTTTACTATTACTATTATCTATAAGTATTACCCCATGTTTGGTATTTAGTTAAATGTTCATAAAGTTATGAAATTCTCTGTTGTCTTTTTTTTCATAAACAGATATCGTAAACTTGCCCTCAAATGGCATCCAGATAAAAATCCTGATAATGTCGAAATAGCTGATAAAATGTTTAAAGAAATAGCAGAAGCATATTCTGTTCTATCAGATCGTAAGTTTTGTAGTATTGAAATAGTATATTAGTAATATACGTATCCAGGGGTGTGAAGAGTGTTGTTCCAGTATAGGTTTTCTTATTGGTGATCTAATTTTCAAAAAGAGACACTTGATCAATGTTAGGTCACATTTGTTAATAAAAATTGTAATATTAGTTACTAGTAGTGACTTGATAAAATTTAAGTAGTGACATGTGGTGTATTAAATCCACATAGTACAGTGTGTAGTACAGACTGTAAGTTATAGTACAGTGTGTAGTACAGACTGTAAGTTATAGTATAGTGTGTAGTACAGACTGTAAGTTATAGTATAGTGTGTAGTACAGACTGTAAGTTATAGTATAGCGTGTAGTACAGACTGTAAGTTATAGTATAGCGTGTAGTACAGACTGTAAGTTATAGTACAGTGTGTAGTACAGACTGTAAGTTATAGTATAGTGTGTAATACAGACTGTAAGTTATAGTATAGTGTGTAGTACAGACTGTAAGTTATAGTATAGCGTGTAGTACAGACTGTAAGTTATAGTACAGTGTGTAGTACAGACTGTAAGTTATAGTATAGTGTGTAGTACAGACTGTAAGTTATAGTACAGTGTGTAGTACAGACTGTAAGTTATAGTATAGCGTGTAGTACAGACTGTAAGTTATAGTATAGCGTGTAGTACAGACTGTAAGTTATAGTACAGTGTGTAGTACAGACTGTAAGTTATAGTATAGCGTGTAGTACAGACTGTAAGTTATAGTATAGCGTGTAGTACAGACTGTAAGTTATAGTACAGTGTGTAGTACAGACTGTAAGTTATAGTACTGTGTGTAGTACAGACTGGATTACTTACAACACCAAAACGGTATTTAGTATAGAAATTATATGAACTGAAATGAACAGGTAATTTACATGCAGGAAGGATGTCATTGTTTATTAAAATTTAATACAAACTAGAAGTTGGTACACAAATTGATCATGTATATTATAAATGACATGCTATTTGGAATATTAATAGTATAGCAGTTAGTACTAAAGGGATTGTGATATTTTGCATTAGTATTAGTAATGTAATAGTATTAGTTATCTCTAATACCATAGTAGTATAGTGATACTAATGGTAAAATAGGTTTACTAAATGAAGTATAATTATACACTTATCCTAGAACACACAACTTCTAACCTGGTTTCAACTTGTCTTGCTTCCTATGTACTTTCATATGTCCAGTTTCACCAGGACAATGTGATATTACAAGTTATGAAGATATAGAACTAAATGGAGAAAAATCAATAGTATAATATATAATTATATATATAATGAGTATGATTATGTTGTATTGTTCTATACTAATGTTCTTCTATTCATTTCCTTAATGTAGCTAACAAAAGAGAAATATATGATAAATATGGTAAAGAGGGACTTAAAGAAGGAGGTAAGGTTATGAACATTCTTATTTGATGTTTTACTGATACATGTATATACTATATACATTTATATTCATAGCATGCTACTATAGCGACCACTTGATGTGGTTGGTTAGGTGTATGTTTTGTATATATACACCTTATCAAAAATTCAATTGCTAAATCATAGTATATATTATATAAAGTATAAAGCATGGCTGGATATTTGATATGTCCTGCCCATCTTGGAAAGAAAGGCTAAATGTTAGCTATCTTGATCTGTGTGGTTTATAGATGGTACTGTAGTTGTGCTATATACGGAAGCCGAGAGCGACATGCACGTTCATGTTCATGTTCGAGCACGTTGCGTCATGCACTAGCGACATATAAAAATGACTCAAATTAAACCATACTCAAACAACATGGATGATAACCCTAACGATCCCAGGGCCTAAACTGGGGGGGCTCCGCCCACCCAGACCCCCCCAGTTAGCCACGCTTCATTTATATATAGATGTCGCTAGTGCATGACGCAACGTGCTCGAACATGAACGTGAACATGAACGTGCATGTCGCTCTCGGCTTCCGTAGCTATATTTATAATACAATATTATTATACAGTCCATACATGTACTTACTACTTACATCTCTAAAGTACCAGTTCCTAGAATTACATAATGTCATTCATTGTGTGCATGAATTTCATTGTACCTTATTACTATGGTTTATAGTTATTTTATAGGTAAAATAATTATAATGATGGAGTGAAATTCCTTTAGTTGCTATCTGTAACTTATGAGTTATACTTTAAGACAACTGTTAATGATTCTTTATGAGCACCAACAGTGTAGTGTAGTGGTTTGAGTTGTAGCAAACTGAGTTCACATATACCTTACAGGAATTCATAATTGATACAGGTGTGGTGTGGGAGTGAGTGTTGGTGGGATATCACCCCTTACCACCCTCCAGAAGCAACCTCAGAGGGCTTTGCTTCATCCATCAACAAAACATCTTGTATGAAAACCCACCTTACTTGTATTCACAAGTTCTCAAGAGACTTATAGAGCTTGATTTCTCCCCATTTTAACAGCAACTACCAAACCAAACAGCTTGTCTAGATGTTAGCACCATCTTCACCCAGAATGTTGGTTATTTCATGAAGAGAAATGTCCCCTACTTTCCCAAATGTGTAGACGAAGCTCTGCATTGATTAATTAATATTTAAGATCTGAAAATTGAAGAATAGAAGTTTAACAAAATTAGGTCTATTTCTAGCAATATTGATATTATCTTTATCTTCACTTTCTTTCTAGCTGGTTCAGGAGGATTTTATAATGCTCATGACATATTCAGGTGAGTATTATATAATTAGAGATTCTTTATATAGGACATCTTGATATTAGTGTAAGATTGTTTAAATGGAATTACTATTATAACTTTCATTAAAATGGAAGTGTCTATAATTCATAGTGTCCTCTATCAGAGGTTCTACTGTAATTAAATTAATAGGAGCAGTTCAGTCATAAATACTAGCGTTATAGTAATTAAGCTTTAATGTACATGTAATTTAGTTTTTCATTTCCTCTGAAGAAATTAACTATTTCCATTTTATTCATTAACACAGCAATATGTTTGGGACTTCAAATGTTTTTGAAGCTTTTGAACATTTCTTTTCTCAACCATTTGATGATCATGACTTCTTTGGTAAGTAATAATAATTATAACTATGTAAACTATCTATAAAATATGTTTGGAAAATGATATTTGAATCAATCACTTAATATTTAAATGGAGTAACCCAACCTAAGTATTTAGAAATACTGTTTCACTTAGATACCTACTTAGTTAATTTCCTTTAAAAATTGTTGAATAGTGAGTGTTTAAACATGTTTATTCAGTTATTATGAACACTTCACATGTATACATGTATAATAATTATATTCAAACACATGTTTGTTCCACTATATTTATTTCTGTCTTCACAGGTGGAAGAGGTTCTAGAGGAAGTGGAAATTCCATGAAAATTCCATTTGGTGCTGGTTTTTTTGGTTCTGACTTCACTGATGGGTTTAGTAGTTTTGGCGGAAGTGATGCCTCGTATGTCCATATTGTACTAATAGATAGTATTGTATTGAGCAGTATTCATTTCAGTAACTAGTATAGTATTAGGTTGAAGTATCTTATGTATCTAATGCATATGATATGTTACACAACCATACATACATGTTACATTAAGCAAATAATAAGGCTTATTATGGGTCACAATTAAATGTTAGTGTTAGGCACTAACTTATTGTGCTAGTAGATCAACTAGTTGATTAGTGAAGAAAAAAAAATGCACTCAATAAATAGATGTTAAAAGTGTATTACTAGTTCATGTTTTTGTTAAAGATTCAGTTCATTCAGTTCAAGTGGAAGAGGAGGAAGTACTAGTTTTAGTTCTTCATCTACAACTTCAAAGACAGTTAATGGAAAAACTATTACCACAAAAAAGTTAGTCTAAATTATTTAAGGATAAAGTTATGTGTGTGTGTGTGTGTGTGTGTTTATGTGGCAGTAGGCATATCTGTGGAGGGTAATAGGTTGCCCCGATACCCAAATTGTGGAGATATTTTAATAATTATACATAGTCACTTTACAGTTGTACTTTAATTCTTGTATCTACTATCACATAGAAATTATAAATAGTTCTATCTTACTGTTCTATGTGTTCTTGCAAATATGTTCCACTAAAATTAATATAAGTCATAATTATAATAATAACCACACCTTGTGCAAATTTTCATGAAGTGAAGTACTAAACATTTAGTGCCACTCTTCGCTCACTGGCTCATAGCCACCCCCAGTATTTAGAGGCCAGATACACTACTGGACAGTGGCTTAGTGAAAAGTGTGTTAATATGTAATTTTCTTATATAATGAATGAGGTACACCAGGGTACACTAATATGGGATTTTACATATATTCCAACAAACTGACAAAAGTGACAATGATTTTAGAATTTTAGATATCTGTTGATACTGATCTGGTATTATATATCTTCTTGTATCTGATTCTTTTGAGGGTTTAATGACATAATTATAATTACAATGTATAATTATAATCATAACAAAATGACTTTATTAAAGTCCGTTCGCGTTGAGTTGGGACTTTTCTCATTAAATATTCATCTAATTTCAATAATTACGCAATTAAAACTTACCATAGTAACGTACATCCCACGCGTTGACAATAAAAACTTACCATAGTAACCACGCTTTTTCGCGTGTAGTCCTGTACTGTAATAACTGTGAGTTATATTATAATTCTTTTTACTGTCATTCATCACTTAATTCATTTTCTGCATTTTTTATTCACTCGTGTATTAACAATTTTACTTGCTTTTTGTCATTAATTTTATATTTTTTGTACATTTGAAACTATGGTTGAAATGTCTGATAGGGTATGGCATGATAGAGAACAGAAGGCTTTTAAAAGGGGTTACAGGTGTAGAGCAGATGCCCGCCAAATAATAAACAATGTAAAAATATTCTTTGAGGAACAAAAAAAGATTGATGTCCCATTAAAAGTTGACAATGTGACCAACTTGGTAGCAAAGGCAACAGGAGTTAGTAAAAACAGTGTTATACGAATTGCCAACGAAGGCAAAGAGAATGATGGAGTTTTTGCATCACCAAAACGTAGGTACCAAGTTTCTAGAGAAAGAATAATGGTAGATCAATTTGATCGAGCAGCCATACAGAATACTATTCATGACTTCTTTGTTCGAAAAGAATACCCCACAATATCCAAAGTTTTAACAGAAGTTCATAATAAAGGTATCTTCATGGGTGGTCGAACTTCCTTGAGAAAGATCATCAGACAGCTAGGTTTCAAACACAAGCAAATTAATGACAGGAAATGTGTAGTAGAACAGTTGCGAGTTGTGATGCAGAGACATTCTTATCTTTGAGGCAGTAACACGATATAGACATGATGGTTGGAATTTAATTTACTTAGACGAGACTTGGCTGAACGCACATCACCACTTAAAGAAATGCTGGACTGATGTTGATGGCACTGTTATAAATGTAAAGTAAGGGAAAGGTGAAAGGTTAATAATTCTTCATGCTAGATGGGAAGGGGGATGGATTCCAAATTGCTCTGATATTTTTAGGGGAAAAACTGAATCACGTGATTATCATAATGAGATGAATATCACAAATTTCATGGAATGGTTCACTGATCGATTGATACCAAATCTTCCTCCTAGATCTGTCATTATTTTAGACAATGCGAAGTATCATAATGCTGTTGTTGAAAAGGTCCCCACTATGTCCAATAAAAAAGGTGAAATGCAGGATTGGCTGACAAAGCATAATCTACACTTCAGTCCAGATATGAAGAAGGCAGAGCTTCTACAATTAATCCGTTCCAACAAACCAGAGACAGTTTATCGAACTGACTTGATTGCCGAAGCTGCTGGACACAGAGTGCTTCGCCTTCCAGTAGCTCACTGTGAGCTCAACCCTATTGAATTGGTATGGGCACAGGTGAAAGGGTACGCAGCACAGCATAACAAGTTGTTCACAATGGCCAAGGCAACTCGACTAGCACACGAAGGGGTTGAACAAATCACAAGTGAGAAATGGACGAAGTGTGTTAGTCATGTGATTGAGAAAGTTGAACCTTCATTTGGAGATATTGATAGACTGATGGACAGTGAAGTCAGCGAGTTTGTAATCCAGTTGGATGACTCTGAAGATGACAGTGAAGATGAAGAAGAGACGACCACTACCTGTGAAGTTGGAGCAATGGATGAAAATTATGAAGACTTTATAATGATTAACACAACCTAGCAAAATATTTTAGTTCATGAAAATAGTGAGTTATATATACATGTATATAATATTGTAATATAAATACGCTATCGTATTATTTATGTATCAGCAATTTCGAATTAAACCACGCCCTTTAACATTAATAATAGTTAATAAATCAGTAGTTATTAAATAAGTTAATATTCCTGATCCTGTAGGCTGCGGCAGCATAGTGCATGCATGTAATGAACAATTGAACATGTATTATTGTATTTATTTCTTCACATTAACTTTAACATGAACAAGATAGAACACATGCAGCATTCGGAATCGGTATTCGATTCCTGATCCAAAAGTATTCAGAATCGGAATCGATTGATAATTTTTGGTATCGCCCATCACTATTGTTTACTACCACCACGTGCTTTTAATGATATTCATGAGTAAAACCCACGTATACGAGTAATTTTCACCTATGAATATTTAATAAGAAAAGTCCCAACTCAACGCGAATGGACTTTAGTACAATATCACTTGCATCACTTAAAACTCAAAATAATGATATCAACAAGACACATGGTCTGCAAACTGTATTGAGTTTGAGTTCATATATGCACCATGATCATTAATTAATTGATTGAGTCCCTAGAATGATGTAACTTCCTAAACTTATAATTATACAGCACTGTGGGCCATAAAATAATGGCTGATGATCAATACCAAATACCAATCTAATTACTATAGATTCGAATTAGGCATATACATTTAGAAGTGACCCTAGCAACTGGCAAAACGTTAACCCATTCCTCCTACTAAATTTCTATCAGCCCAATGTTAAAGGCCAGAGGACATTCAGGATACTACTGGAGACAAATTTAATATCAATATTGAATTTGTCTCCAAAATAAGTTTGTGGAATAAAATTGATTATACAAACTTGCCATTTTTACGAGAACACAACGTTGGCTAATTTTATGGAAATGGGCGTGGCATTGATCATAGGATTTACGGGTTTAAACAATTCTTCTAGCCTGTTACTATGTTGTTGCTATGTGTTATATTTCAACTATAAGGAAGTTATAGATCGGTTTATAACTTCCCAGTTTCGCAGACGCTGTAACCAAGGTAATAGTATAGCGCATGCGTAAATTAGAAAATTGTGTGTTGCAGAAACAACTGTTCTTAGCTCGATAACTCTTGCATTTTACAAGATTCAAGATTGTAATTTCTTTTACTGGTGAGTTGAAGTGTTAAGAAAGCTACAGATGTGAAATTCATGCTTCGTTAGTTGCAGAAGAACAGCAAGGCGAATGTATGAAACGTCCCGGGCTACGCCCACACTCTGGCTAAGCTTCATAACTACCGTATTTTTAACAGTACAGACTTTTAACTTGTTTGAATGTATAGAAGAACTTCTAAGAACGCCATACATATCAACATTATCCTTCGTTAGTTGCTGGAAGGTAGCAAGGCGAGTGTTTGAATTGAAGTGGGTGGCTAGAAAACAGTTATAAAATGCGCGTGCGGTTTATAACAGAATTCTAAGCCCGCGCACTCGGGCGGCACGCCCGAGTGCGCGGGCTTAGAATTCTGTTATAAACCGCACGCGCATTTTATAACTATAACAAATTAAACAGTAGCCCCTCCCCAACCAAACAAATCCAATGTGAACTTTCCTTATATATCTTTCAAGTCATAGGTTTATTGTGGACATCTCAGAAACACCGTTGTGCATGTGCAATTAGTGATGCCTTAAAAATAGCCAACATTTTATGGATGATCTATAAAATTTAATATAGCATTTTCCAAATTTTTATTCTTAACCCTGCCACCTATAATGACTCAGACCCATACAAACAACTCATTTATTTATCAAGTTTCAAAACCATACTAATCATTACTAATGCCACATAACTTATTCCTTATACTAGGACTGTAAAAAATGGCATTGAGACAGTGCAAGTATTAGAAAATGGTAAACTAGTATCTAAGAAAATCAATGGAGCAGAACAAATTACAGATGGACGTGAATATAAACATTCCACAACATCAAATTCTAAGAGAATAAAGTGACACAAATGTAAGAATACAATATTAATCTTTTTGAACTCAGACTATCTCATGAACTGTAAAAACAAAATGACATGTGATTAGGCTCATAATGGTGCATATAAATTGTTTATGTTAAGCAGCTATTGTTATCTTTGGATATTTATCATTATACTTTTTCATGTCAGGGGCTTGACCCAATCATTCTCACTGTATAATAAATTATTACTTTTTTTATTTTCAGAATGCACAACTATTTCTTTGTCCTGTGATAGCATTCTGAAAACAGTAATTTGATTATTGATATGTACATGTTATAAGTATTAATTATTAAATTATAAACATCTTGTGAAACACTTACTATAACAAACTTATGAACAAACAAAAACCTTCATTTTAAAATTATTTTTTAATATGTATATAATTATTACTATTTTAAAATGAGTGAGTTTTATTCGTTTTGATGCAAGCATCTTAACATTATCTGAGGTATCTTGATAACAGCAAGATTTTTGTCAAATTTCACTTACTGAGTGTAATAGTCATAATATCTCATAAATAGTGTGTCAGAAACATTACATTTTAGAGCATGATTTGTGATGCTTGGATGTGAAATTTGCCGTTTTAAAAATACACAGAAAATACAAATTCTTATACTAATCATAACATATTAGCACAACATTCAAAATGCATTCTTTACCAATCAACTATACAATGAAATTGGACATGAAAAATCAAAAAACCAAGATTTACATTTTTTTCTCTTACCAAATTGCAAATTTGGGGGAACCCTCAATCAGATTTTGCTACTCAACATATTCTCTGCCATCTAACAATACATTTGGACAAACAAACTTTTGAACCTGTATTGGATGGTAGGGACATTATTTGATGCTGAATGTTTCACATTTTATAAGACTCAAGATTTTAACTTACTTTGTTGGAAAGAAGAGTTGTTAAGCAAGCCATTGATGTTAAATTTATGCTTCGTTATCAACAGGAAAAGAGTAAGACGAGCGCTTGAAAATTTAGTACTTCCATGGGCAACGCCCACCTCTATACTCGCCTTCATAACGTCTGCATTTTAAATAGCAGTGACTTTTAACTGACTTAGTTAGACAGAAGACCATCTAAGAAAGCGGTAGATACAAAAAACATGCTTCGTTAGCTACAGGAAAGCAGCAAGGCGAGTGTTTGAAAGTGTAGTAGTCAGTGGCAACGCCCACAATTAGCGTCTCTTTATCGCTTTTGTTAGGTATGTAGCTTCGATTTTTGGGCTCCATTAAACTAAATAAACATCTTCATGTTGTATGCATATCAGTTTCTTTTATATTCCCTGATTTCATACTATAAAATCAATCAGAAAATTTCAACAAAATTTCTTTCGCACCACGCCCACAAACGGGATTAATTGAAAACGCATATGAAGGTTAAAAGACAAAAATTTGGACTTCTATTAAATTCATTACTTTGGGAAAAAATTAGCATTAACGTTTGATATCTGATTGAATCCAGTTGTATCAATTCACAAACAAGTTCTTGAAGTTAAATACATTTAATGTGAGCTTTTATATTCTTCTATTTTTATAATAATAAACTGTTAAAATCTTTTTTAGGAAAAGAATTGAAGTTCTTGTATCTTATTTCTAATTGGAATTTTATGATGTCTTTCTTGACACTGTTAGAAAACATTTCTGAAAGTCTCATCAATCTTGTATATAATTATATCATCTTTCCAATCATTCAGTAGTAATTAGTGCATGTGAATTCTTATGAAACTCCACAACTTTAATTTACTGGATGTTAGAACTTAGAATGTTCAATTTTTCAATATGTATACCTACCACCAATTAATAATACAGTACTTGTATATAATAATATATATGTCACTTAGTTGCAGGCTACACCCTAAGTCCAACAATAAAATTCTTTATTCAGATGTCAACTTGATGAAATACAAACCAAATTAGCTGTAATGTAATAATAATTCATCACAAA
Source organism: Petrosia ficiformis (assembly GCA_947044365.1). Classification (NCBI taxonomy): domain Eukaryota; kingdom Metazoa; phylum Porifera; class Demospongiae; order Haplosclerida; family Petrosiidae; genus Petrosia; species Petrosia ficiformis. The sequence goes on along the minus strand of OX345650.1, from coordinate 2,954,919 downwards.
ATAAAATGTACTATAATTATACCTACATGTATATCTCAAACAAAAACAAAATGTACTACTGAATTCACATTTCTGTCTCTGGTTTTTTGTTTAATACTGGTGAATCTCGAAAATATACAGTAAAAGAAGTTTTTGGCCGGTGCATTTCAAATATCAAAACCTAATAATAACAGAGAAGAGTACTCATACTTGAGTGGTACATGTGGGAAAACAATTGAAGGGCTGGCCTTGCAGCCATACACTAAGTTATGAATGTGATATGTTATCTTACAATATTGTCTAGCACTATTAACAACAGTATTTAACAAACCCTATTAATTCCACGTTTCAACAGAGGAGCTGGTACATAAAGTGTTTGTTGAGGACCAATATTCCAGTATCTACCTATGTTCACTCCATTGATAAAAACAATACCTTTCGTCCATCCCTATAATAAATGGATTATAAGAGTGTACTAATTTCTTCATACTACTAAATGTTTTGCTCAAGGTCATATGAACTGATGATAATGTACAGTCAATCAATAACATTTTAAATTCAAGACCGAAATGCAATTATGATTTTTGTGGGAGTGGCTTTTTCTTGATGAAAGTATGTCCATGATTATATGCCTTACATATACCATGGATACTCTGAAAAATCATTACAATAGATTTTCAATTTTGAATTTTTAATATTGAAATTGGAGACTAAATTTTACTATAAAAATTATGAAATTGCTTTGATGAAATTAGAGGATCACATGATCTCAACACGAATCCAGCAAGAGTTCATACTATCACATATACAAGACGGTTTGGAAGCCAGAAATAGGAGACAGTTTTAATTTTGAAATAGAGGAATACAACGAGTATGATACATGTCATAGCTGTTGCGGTAAATGAAACTATTGTGGGACATATACCTTGTGAGATCTCTAAAATTTGCTATTTCTTCATTTGTGATGGAAGGAGCATTACAGTGATATGGCACTTAATAGCCCAATTTCATGTAAGAGCTCAAAAATGCAATTAGCGGTAATTGCACGTGACGTCACGACTGGGTGCTGTGGTTGCCAGCAAAAATACATTGACTTCTATGGAAACAGGGTGGCAACTAAGATAAAAAGTCTTATCGCTTGCATCTATACGGTACTATTCTAAATTAACGAATTGCAACTAAAACTAGAATCTTCAGAGAACGTGTCAAAGTTTGTTCGAAGTCGAAAGGACGCCTGGTTAAAGAGAAACTAGGAAGTTTAGTACACAGAATAGCTGCAAGATGAACAGTAATATAGCTGATATAACACTCACTCCAGAAGATATACCTGGAGCAAGCCTCTCCCAGCCTTACGAGGTACACACAGTGTCTGCTCTACGCTGGTGGCTACTTTGTAGAGGAATCAAAGCTCCTTCATCTTGGAAAAAGCAGGTGCTTATTGACAAGTAAGATTATCTACGATTTATCAGTGTTGAACATAATGAAAATTATGCTTACTATATAGAGTACACCAGGCTGAACAGGAGGGGAGAAGTGTTATAGATGTAGATGGTTCTTATCTTTATAGAAAGTATAGGTTGCTAATAGATGCAGGAAAACAAGTGTCATTGCCTCTTCCCACCTTTCTTCCGATCACTGGGTGGAAATCAGTAACGGAGGATACCTTTAGGAGTATTGCTCCTTCCATTCCTGCTGTCACTTCAGGTATGCTTAGTGTATAACCCAATTGTATACAGAACTTGGTTGTGGTTATGATACTCAATTTCCTTCTATTGTAGGTTTGGTATATACGTACTTAGCAGGTCATGTTGGACACACTGGAGACCAGGGTGCATTTAGAGCATTAACTCGTGGTTATAATCACTGGGCCTCTGGTAGACTACAAGAAATGGAAGTGAACACAAATCACCCTGAATATTGTCATGTGCGTTGCACAATGAAACCTTCTATGAGGGCTGGAACATATCATATTCATCTACTTCTTGGTCGTGAGGGCACACTTGCTACAATTTGTTTAGCTACATGTGACTGTGCTGCTGGGTATGTGTAATAATGTGACAATAATACACAATACTCTATTCGATTTTATTATAGGAAATCTGCAAGTTGTACTCATGTTTCTGCTCTTCTTCATGCACTGGTAGCTCTAAATTCTCCATCTTTTCAATTAAGACCAGACTTACCCACATCTATGCAAATTGATGATGAAGAAACTCCTGTCACATCATTGCCATGCCAATGGAAAGCTCCAAAGAAACGAAAGCAAAGCACATTGCCAATCTCCGAAGCTGTTTTTGAGAAACATGACTATGCCAAACCAATGAAAAGGAAGGTGAAGCATGTGGAGGATTTTGATCCTAGACCTCAGGAGTTCAGAGGAACTACTGCAAGTCGACTTCCTGACCTGTTAGATAGCCTAAGAGGGGAACAACTATGTATTTCTCTGCTATTTGATTCTAAATACAAACAGATTACAGAAAAAACTCCACAACCCTCATCACATAGCATTCCTGATGCTGAAGAATTGAAGGAAACTATCAAAGCTTTTAAGGAAACTCTTCAAGTTAGTGAGGAAAAAGCACGAGAGATAGAAAGAAACACTCGTGAACAACGATTGTCTTCCCTGTGGTTCTCTGTCCGCAAATTTCGTATCACATCTTCTTTGTTTGGAGCTGTATTTACTCGAAGGGTTGACACTCCTCCTGATAGTTTGGTTCTACGTATTATTCAGCCTAAAAATTTTTCTACAGCAGCAACACAATATGGCATTGAAAATGAACAGGTAGCAATAAAGGAATATATAATTCACCAGCATAAGAATGGGCATCCTGAGCTAGCTGTGGTTCCATCTGGTATACTTATAAATAGTGCTTATCCATTTTTAGGGACTTCACCTGATGGAGCAGTTCATGATCCATCAAACCTACAACAGCCTTTTGGATTTTTAGAAGTCAAGTGTCCATATTCTGCTAGAAATATTTCACCTGAAGAAGCATGTACTGCATCTACTTTCTGCTGTGAGTGGGATGTGACGAATGGGCAGATCAAATTGAAAGAAACTCATCAGTACTACGCACAAATACAAGGTCAGATGGGTATCGGTGAACGACTATGGTGTGATTTTGTCATATACACAAAAAAAGGACTAAGTATTCAGCGGATACCATTTCATAGTGCTTACTGGACAGACAAGCTACTACCCAAATTAACTTCCTTTTACGACAATTGCATTGCACCCGAGATTGTTAGTCCCATTCATTCTTTAGGCTTACCCATTAGAGATCTGTCAAAAGTGTAAAATCTATGTTTTTTTTTGGTTTACTTTCAAAGAGTGGTTTTCATAAAAGATTTTATCATTATTCACATTACTGTAATTATTATACAAAAAATGGTTATATTTATAATCAAACAGTAAATAATTTAGTCAACAGTCATGGATCTAGATCCAGACCATCTGAATCTGTGTCATCATCAGTGAGCTGCTCAAAATAACTGTCTACATCTGACTCAATAGCAGGTGGTACAAGAGCTGGTTGTAGGTTTGTCAGAAAAGCACAAACAAAAATTATTTGATTAGTTATACGTGCCATAGAGATTGGTATTGTCCCCTTCAAAATACTATAAGTTTTCATTCTGCCAATGGCTCGCTCAACATGGATTCGAAGGGAAGCAATCTTTCTTCCTGCTTCAATCTCTTGAGGTGGTAAATGTTTTCGTTGTCCCAGAAAGGGTGGGATGTTTAAATCAATGTTGAGCTCTTTTAACATATCCTTTATTGTGAATCCTCTGTCTGCCATTATCGAAATACCAGGTTTATCTTCTAGAGCAGTTAGGAAACCACTAACACGAGTAAGCTCAACATCAGATATAGATCCAACATATACATGTGATATGAAGCAAATTGATCCATTTGGAGTACAAGCAACTAAAAATTTCACTGTATTGTGGTGTTTATATTCACTCCATGTCGATGACTGCATATGCAAGTCAGAAGGTGTCTCAATGAAAACCTCACTACCATCAATAATTGCATATGTTGTCGGAAACTTCGCTTTAAATGCAGATGGCAGTGTTCCAAGGACTTGGTCTACAGCAGGCATCCAATCAATTTCTTTTAGGTGATGATACAAAAAAGATATCCAAGTTGTGAGATACCGTGAAATTTGAGAAACTGATAAGCCAAACCGAAAACCCAGGTCTGTCAATTTTAAATTCAGCTTCAGTTTTATGAGAGTAAGAAAAAATTGATTTTTGGGGTCCAACTTTCTACTACGTTGTCGTACACGATTTCTTTCTTTTGAGCCCCAGTAATTAAGGTGTTCAACAACTGGTCCTAGAAACTCAAAGAAGTCCAGAAACACCTTGAATGAAACAAAACCTGTATAAAAATGAACCAATTTATCATCATGCTGTATGTCTTCTAGTCGAAAGTAGCCCTTTTCATTCTTCTTTGTCTTCAAACTTGCATTTTCAGCCTCCAAGAACTCAATACGAGCAAGAAGAGCATGGTTAATTTCTATTTGTTCTGATGGGTGTTCTGATGAAGTATGTGGGTCAGTTGGTATTTCATGAACTGAATAGTCACTAGAAAGTTGTTCACCTACCACTGTAGTATGAATTTCGGGTGTGGGTGTCGAGGGTGCTGGAGTTACAGATCTACTATGACTACATTCAGACACACTTGTCAAACTACTCTCTCTTAACTGTCTCAGCTCATCTCTTTCCTTTGCTCTCTTAGCTCTGGGCCCTTGCTTCATTGGAGATGCAAATCTCTTACCTAAATTTACATTTGGAATCTTGCTTGCGTCTCCATCAGGAAAATGACGAGAACACACACGGGTGCTAGGCTTCATGTCTTCTTCAGTCAACATAAACACTTGCAGCCAGACAGCTCTTCTGCTTGGTTCCTTGGGAATTCGATGAAAGGACAACCCAGGTTCCTTCGCTTTGGTATTTCCACACACACAACACTTATGACCGGTCATTGGCTCCTGTATCTCTAGAACTACTCGTACTTTCGACTTCGAACAAACTTTGACACGTTCTCTGAAGATTCTAGTTTTAGTTGCAATTCGTTAATTTAGAATAGTACCGTATAGATGCAAGCGATAAGACTTTTTATCTTAGTTGCCACCCTGTTTCCATAGAAGTCAATGTATTTTTGCTGGCAACCACAGCACCCAGTCGTGACGTCACGTGCAATTATTTATCGCCGATAAATTCCATTCCTTCTGTGCAATTGGACTATTGAATAATCGCCCACCAGTTCAGTTAAAAATTAAGATTAATACTACATCCCATATGCATAATACATACCACCATATCAATGAATGTGTCTTCAGGATGTCCACTAATCGTGAAATCTCCTTTATATAATGATGGTCCAACATTTGATTGGCTAGGAGTACGAGTCCATAGACCACCAGATGTAACCCTAGAATATGAATAAACTATAATTATATAATGTATCAATTACCATGTGTTATCTGAAATGACATATTCTTAAGAAACTAAGACACAAGATATATGGGGAAAAAAGTATCCCTATGATTGCCTTGTGGTGTTCAACATTGAGTAATCATGGTTGACTTTCTCATGTATGAAACATAACATCCTATTACAGTTTTTATTAATCCTCAGTTTCCTCACACACATAGGCAGAGTAGAGGGTTACTGTAATTTGGTGTTGTGTGTGTGAACAAAGTTTCTGGACAACTAACAGCCTTGTGACTTCGATCAAGCTACAAACAAGTATCAAAATAAAAGACAGGCTTTTTCTAAAACTTTTTGTTTATAAAGTTATGACAATTATTAAAACTCACAATTGCCATTTCACCACTTTCAGAAGACTTCTGATAGCAAAAGAGTACATGGAAACACAAATCATCTTGTTTGAATGCCTACCGCTGTTGAATCACAGCTTGAAATCAAGTACAGTTGAGGTAGTGGGTGCTACAACATCAAGCTGGCTTTAAGTTTTCTGCCATGACTGTCAATTTATAGCTTCACCTATTCATCATGCATATGCGCATATGATTGAAGCCACAAAACCTTTTTACCTTCGTCTTTTAGTGCGTGGGTCAGGCTAGACACACATAATTATATAATCTCAGTTTAATAATCATTATTAAATTCAAGTATAATCTGCAATTATTTTCTTGTCAGTAGTCATTCTAGTTTTCTAATCGTTTGTGGTGAGGGTTCTGCACTGTGAGTGCATTCATTTTGATTTTGTACGTTTTTGTAGAACTTAAGGAATACATTGCACCTAGAACAGCTATTTGTGAATTTTGCATACCTGAAATTATTGTAGTTATTATTTTGGTTATAAATATAGTCTTCTTACTTTTTGTAATTTTTTTTTGTAGAACAGCTATTTTCTACATAAACTACAAGTATTGGTCTGTATAGCTTGAGTGCACATTCTATTACATGCCACACCCATTAATTGATTGAGACCCCTGGAATAATGCAACTTCCTTAACTATGTGTCTTATTATGACACAAGAATATACATATATATATAATTATACATGTATATGTGCTTGTGCTTAAACCCTTTTACAAACCTGTGGAAAGCAATTATAGCGATGGACCTTCAGGCTATAAAAATTATATATAGATTTTAAGGTTGTAGTCTTTTCCGTGGGCGGATGCTACTCCAATCAGTTTCTAGTCTTGCAAGCTTCTTGCTGCATACAATCTGGTTCCATTCTGTATTTTTTGGAAGCCACACCCACCCGGGGGTATAATTATTGGGCCTAAATGCTACAGAATTCAGCTTTCTTCAGCCTCTTGTAACTATAAAAGTAAAATGAATTTCCAGAAAACGGCTCTATTTGTTTTCTCTAAATGCATTGTACTTGGTGCATGCCATGATTGGTGGGCGTGGCTTTCTCTGTTTTGTACTTATTGCGATTACAACAATGGACATTTTATATATGTTTTATCACTTCCAGGACCCTATAAAGGTGATTAGAAGATATGAAGGTTGCCATTACACCAGGTTAGAGTCATATTATATAATATTCTATTTTGAAACTGATTGGAGTCGCATCCGCCCACTCCCTAGTACCACCTTAATACTTAAAATTAAGAAGTCATTAAAATAATATTCATAACAGAAGTTGATCAAAACTTTGTTTTCCAATATGCAGCAGCACACTCACTGTTCTATGAAATCCGATTTGAACTCAAAAGAATAGATCTTCCATCTCTCAGAGTGTTTACCATCAATTAATACATCTCCGTTGATTCCTAGTATATGTGATTTGACAACTAATAAAGAATATGACATATGCACTATACAGTACAGACTATTATTATCTTTCTCCAAGAAAATAAATTGTATCTTTTGTAAGATGATCTCGCTGTGTATTGAATATTGGTCATTATTAATCAATTACACACATCTGCAAGTGCAAAGGAGTTTTTCTGGTGAATATATAATTAATATGGTAATCAACTCAAATCTAACATAATCAGTAAGGCCATCTTGCCTTAACAAATTACCATACTTAACATAATAACCATACATAAACGGCCCCTAGAATCATGAAATGTTTATTTAAATACATCTCATTCTCAATTGTTCTGGCATATCCCATACAGAATAAGAAGGGGTCAGCCTTACTTATAATAGTAATGGAGTGGGTGTATGCTTTTTTGAACACCGATCTCACACTCCCTCTGTTAACTAAAAACCTTGAATTAATGTAGTAATCATTATTATTTGGTGTATGGGGTTTTAACTACATTCATTAGAATCACTGCACCCCTAAAATGTTTGCACATAGTTTTATAAACACACTATTTATTAACCTTTTCTTTCCCCTACAAACTTTCCAAAGTTAACTCGACCAGTATTCTCAACCAAGATATCAAGTACACTCCTTCCACTTTCATCTTCCTAAAGATAATTAGCATATAATTATTAATGTTCACTATAAACAGTATGCATGGACTACATGTAGTCGGACAGTGGCTGCATTTAGAAATGTTGCCAAGGGGGGAGCAAAACAGGTGTTTGGTGAAATAAAGGGGGCAAAGCCCCCTACCCATGTGGTTAAGCACACGGCCAACAAGGGGGATCTGGGGACATGGTCCTTAGGAAAATTATAATTAGACTCTCTGAGATCACTTCAGGTGCATTTTCAGATAAACATTTGACCACAAAAGATATTTGTTTAGCAGGTTTGATGTCACAAATCTGATTTTAAAGAAAACTAACTCACTTAGCTATACCTACATCTTTGATTGTTCAATTTTATGCATTGAAAGTAGCAAATCAATAATTTACATGTATGTTGAAAAATTGAAATTTGGGGGGCAAGATTTTAGTAAGGGGGCAAATGTCCCTCTTAAATACAGCACTGTTGGATATGTAATGTAGTATACATGTAAGTTACAAGATATGTATAATTATACATGACTGGGGTTATTTATGTACCATCATTTTTGGGTTTAGTATAAAGCTCTGACTGGCAAATGATGTTAGTTTACTGACTGGTTGATTGTCCAGTAATGCCTGGATAGAAATGAGAAGAAGAGTATAATTTGTTAGTTGGATTATTTGCAGTACTATAGATTTGATGGACCTGTATTTAAAAGTAGTGAAATATTAAAATTTCGGGGACATTAATTTTCATGCATGTGCAATGTATTTAACAGTAAGCATCAGTGAGTCTATCTAACAGTGATGTGCATCCACAGTGGAGTCGTGTTAAAACGAACACTCTTAATACGAAATTCTGCTTAAAACAAACACTTACATCTATCTAATTGTATTCCTCGTGGGCTTGTATATAATATATTCTAGTACAAACACTGATAAAATGAATTTCCACTTTACACATTATTAAAATTAATTCCCTTGAATAACATTGTGTAAGTTAGCATCTTTTTGCATCAATAATTGAAATAGGGTGTACATCTCTCGTATTTTGTATGACTGAAGATTCTAACTTAATTTGCTAGAAAGAAGAGTTGTTAAGAAAGCCTTTGGTGTCAAATTTATCCTTTGCTATCAGCAAGAAGAGAGCTTGAAAGTATAGTAATCCCACGGGCAACATTCACCTAGCTCTTTTGGCTTATATAACTTCTACATTTCAAACACTTAAACTCACTCAGACAGGAAGACATCTAAGAAAGCCATAGATATCAAAAACATGCTTTGTTAGCCATAGCAAGGTGAGTGTTTGAAGTTGCAGAGTTGATCACATATGGAGGGGCTGAGTTGTGGGATAAGATGCTTGAACTGATGTACATGTAGAAGTATTGGAGGAACAGAAAGTCATTGCAGACTGAAACGATGCAGAGATTGTTCCTATTCCCAAAAAGGGTGACCTTTATAACTGGAGCGGCATTAGTGTTCTTGATGTAGTTGGTAAGATCTTTGCTACAATCGTACAAGAACGGCTGCAGATCATCACTGAGAACATCCTGCCAGAGTTGCAGTGTGGGTTCCCGAAAGGGTTGAGGATACATCAACATGATTTTTGCAGCACAACAACTTGTAGAGAAGACCAGAGAACATGATAATTTGCTGTTTGTGCTGTTCTTGGACTTAAGAAAAGCCTATGACTCAGTACCAATGGCTTTTAATAAAAATATCTTTTTGAGAACTAGAGACGCTACACTGTAGCACCCAATGTAACCTAGGGGTTCACTCATTAAACAACTATTCTGTGCATGGGTTATACTGATAATAAGCTAGCTGACTAGTTGCTATTTCCTCAGTCAGAGAAACTAAATTAAGAATAATTACAGGGAGACTACCTTTAAAAAAACTGGCCTGGGGTTAATTGACCAACTGATATCACAACAAAACATCAAAACAGATATTGACACCCGTTGTAGGTTTTATATGCCTTGCCATGATGATGGACATTCAACACATAACCAAATTGTGTGGCCCTTGTAATATCTTTCGTGACAAGACGTACACTCAGTATGGCAATTGAAGGTCTTAATGTTTATTAATTCAATGAGTATTTATTATCGCTTGTTTAACTGAGCAAATATCCTGATAACAAAAGCTACTATTCGTTGCAGCCCTAAAATGTAATAAAATGTTTAAGACTGACAATAGTGAAAGAAAATGACCTATCAGGTTTAGTCACAGTTTTATTAACATGTCATACTGGGGAGTACATGTATATTAACATAAATGTCAAATCATCGCATGTAATAGGGTATTTGCATCTTTATGTCATGCGTATTGAGCCACACCTACTTATGGTATCAAAAAAATCTTGCTCAATAGAAAATATTATGAATGAAGACCAGCACCTATATTGTGTATATTCATGAATACTACATGTGTAAAATACTGTATATCAGCATCAAATTATAGGAATCGAAAGTCCAGACATTTTGCTACAAGGTGCTCTTTGCTGCAGCGGTTGGGAAACTATGGCAGGTTCAAATCGAGCTACTGTCACTGAGTCTGAACCATCTACTAGTGAAATTGTCTCTAGTTCTTCTCAGCCAAGCAGCAGCTTTACAGGAGAAACTGGAACAAAAAAGAAATGTTTGAGAGGAGGTTACACCAGTCCTGCTTTGTTCCAGATGTTATGGCACCTCTGCGCTTTAACCAACACTTGAGCTCCACAACATGAAGATCACTAGGCTTACAATTATTCAGTGATGCTCCAGGAATATCTTCCTCACGCAGTGAGTTGTGAGGAAAACTAGCAACAATTTCACCAGTAGATGGTTCAGACTCGGTGACGGTAGCTCAATTTCAACCTGCCATAGTTTTCCAACTGCTGCAGCAAAGAACACGTTTGTAGCAAAATGTTTGGACTTTCCATTCCTATAATTTGATGCTGCATGAATATAGGCACTGGTCTTCATTCATAATTATATTTTCTATTGAGAAAAATTTTTGATACCATAAGTAGGTGTGGCTCAATACGCGTGACATGCAAGTACCCTATTGAAATCAATGGACTGTCATATTTTTTGAGGCCATTCCTACATTTAGAGTACTATAAATGTAGGAGACCGATGTTACACATAGTTTGGCAAAAATAATTGTTGCTAGAGTCCGAATAAATGTTATATAATTATGTGTGCGCATGCACATAAATTGTACCTGTGACTTCATAATGAAATAAAATGATAATGAAGAACTTTGTTTGGTGAAGTGTTTCACTAGACTAATGAATTGTTGGAATGATGAATGTCCTGTTATAAACGCTACACTTACCAAGAAATGGTCATTCATGTATTTCCCATTTCTGGTTAGCGGATATTCGAATCATGATTCATTCCTAGTTTCATACCCTAATTTTCCCCCAGATATTCTTGTTGAAGCTTATGTGTAAATAGTGTAATTCATATATAATCCTATCACTGTCTTTCTATAATGTCACATGTACATGTATACAATAGTCTAATGTCATACCACTCCATGGTCTCTGAGATCAGTGATAGTCACTTTGCTGCTTGTAGAGGGGATTGTTGTCCTATACAAAATGTAGCCATATCCTTGTCCTGCTCCATTGTTCAATGGAAGAAGTTCCATTGATAAAGGGTGAGTAGACTCATATGGTGGCTGAGAGGGAGGAGAGAGGAGGAAGGAGAAAGGGAGCAAAGACAGAAGATAGTGAAGAGGGAATGTGGAAATGAGAGAAGAGGAGGGAGAAGAGAGAGAGAGAGAGAGAGGGAGGAAAAGACCAAGGAAGAAAGATGGAGAGAAGGGAGTGTGAGGTGAGACAGAAATATAGTGAACAAGACAGAAGGTAAGAAGGGAGTGAGTTAGAAGAAATGAAAAGAAGAAAAGCAAGGAGAGAAAAAGAATGACAAAAGACACAAAAAGTTAAAATTGTTGTTGAAATTTTTACTTGCTCTCTTACATGAAACTACAAAAATTTGTTATTATAACTTACAGGTGCATAGTCCAGTGCTTGTATCAGTTTCAAATACAGTGACAGTTGAACTTCACCTAAGATGTCAAACATTGTTTAAAAACTATGATTGTGAACTAAACACTTTATATAATGTACATTATACCTGTAATGACACAGAAGGTTATATAAATTGGCTCAATGGGTATTCTAAACTGTCTATCAATAATGTGATTACATTCAATAATTCATGGTTTTTTTTGGCAACTAAAATTTCATTGCTTTGTAAGAAGTGCTACTGTTGCTCTTGTCACTGTTAGGAATAGTGATCTGATCATTACTAGACTAAAGAAAATGGATAGAAAGCAGTTCAACTATCCATGAACACTCCTTACACATGTAACTGACTAACATATATGCAAGTGTGCATGTGATATAATTAAGAAACCATTGCAACAATAGTTCAGTTTAATTCTCTCTGAGATTAATCAAGGAAGGAATTTCAATACTGAATAAGAATTACAGCTGCCTTGGTAGCTCAGTTGGTAGAGCATCTCTCTGGAATACAGAGTGTCGTGGGTTCGAATCCCACCTGAGGCAACTCTCATTTTTTCATTTTTCCATTGCCTCAGGTGTCTTTCTTTCTTTCTTTCTTTCTTTCTACATCTCTGATAACATCATGTATACATGCTTAGGTTTGGTGTTGGTGTCTTTGGTGGTTTCATTACCCCGGCCTCACCTACTGCCTAGTATTAAGTTAACCTGTTCTCACTGGCGTATGAGATGTTTGATTCGGACCCTGCCAGCTGAGCTGCCTTGGTAGCTCAGTTGGTAGAGCATCTCTCTGGAATACAGAGTGTCGTGGGTTCGAATCCCACCTGAGGCAACTCTCATTTTTTCATTTTTCCATTGCCTCAGGTGTCTTTCTTTCTTTCTTTCTTTCTTTCTACATCTCTGATAACATCATGTATTAGAGCACTCCTTGATGTTATACAGCAAATATTTTAAGGTCTTAAGTCAACATTTGTCCCATCTTTTATTGGCATACAGTATGTGCACAATGGGCATCATTACTTCTACACAGAGTATCATCCTATACATTACAGCATGTATATGAGTGTTCACAGATAGTTGAACTGTATCTACCATACTCTCTGATACATAATGAACTATAACAACACGTTTAGAGATTCTCTTGTATAATGTATAATTGTACATATACTTACCATAGCTGGCTTTTTTATTGTTTATGGGGGAGTCAGGAAAAGGAACAGCTATTGAAAGAAAAAATTTCACTTATCAATATAGCAATAGATTTATTACAATATACGTATCTAAAGGATACTTTAGTCTCCACACATAAGAGAATAAAGAACAAAAATATTTTAATATGATAACTAGTAATTTTCTTGTTGTGAAGCTTAGAGATAAAAAAATAAATGATATGATTATCACAAGAAAAATTATCATGAGTTTGAAATACAATAAAAATCCCCAATATCATTTATCTATTACATGTTAGTTGTTCATTTCAACTATCATACTTACGAATACTGTCTGAAGCAAAGTCCTGCAAGACATTTCTGAGACCTGCATATTTTGTAGTGATATCACCACATTCACTCAATGGAGCACCATAGTCTACATGAAGATAATCATACTATATGAGAGACTGTGAGTGTGTCAAAATGGTGAATTAACATGGGATTGAATATTTCTATCATTTAACGTAGTGCTGAAATGAAATGAGTACTGTTTTTTTTGGTATTTGAAATATTTGCTATCCTCAAATGATTGAATATTCACTTGTTTGAGTGGTTTCTTGTGTGAAATATTAAGTGATAGCTCACCATTTTGCTGTAAGTAACTACTATAGATGGTTAATTATAACAGCACAGTCTGTGCTTTTATTGGCCCTTCTCTGCTGCCATAAATATTGCACGTGTTTTGTTTCTGTACATGCATACACATTAAGAAAATAATACCAAAAAACACATTTGAATACCGAAATAACGAACAAATATTCAAATATTTTGATATTTGTTTCAGCAGTTAATGCAACAAAGGTTCCATTGAGAGTAATGAAGAGATGACAGATCACTGTGAAGGGTAACTTTAACACACACAATATAAATGCACATAAACACATTCTTCAAGAAGGTAAAGTTCTTGAAGCAATAGTGTCCAAATTCCATTCTCTGCATTTCTAATATACATGTCAGGGATTCATACAGTGGGTCTGTGGGTATACTCTTACAGGAAACGTTTGCAAATAAAATATCAAGAGATTGGTTCTGTTTGTCAAATCAATCCTGGCTGGAGTCCCACCCCCCCCCCATTCTATACTAAACCATGAATGTATACAATTGTAACTTCACAGCTCTGGGACATTGTAATTGGACAGCCAGATATCTGGTTCAATGCCCCAACTACATGTACATGTATTTCACTAATGCCCTTTTGCTCATTAGTAAGCATGTGTGGTGGCTAAGGATGAGACTATTTGAGGCATGAACTTAAACAAAAGTACTTTTACATAATAATACATGCATAATAAAAAATATATAAACATAGTCCAGTACTAAATGTAGCAGACAAGTAGACTAATAATTATGGAAATGGAATTATAGCTCACCATAACTGGTAACATCTGGTAAATACTGACCATCAACTATATTAGCTCCATTCATGAATCCAAAGTTTGTACCACCTGGAATTAAATTTAAAAATGCATTAAACTGTGTATACAGTTATTATAGGTATATATGTTAGACCAAACCTAATTATATCAAAATTAATTGTATTAGAAAAACAAGCACTTTTGGATACACCACAATACATGTACATACACCCACCATTACTACATATTTATAATAATTTCAAACAAGATAATATTATAACCATATATCCCTATGATTGCTTTGTAGTGTCCAGCATTCAGTAATCATGGCTGTCTTTCTCATGCTTGAAACCACATTTGATTATGCAGTCTTCTTACTTTTTAAAGTTTTTAATTGAACTTTAAGAGTACAGTACAGATAAAACAGTGTATACTACAACGAGTTATCTTCCTGGTGGTCTGTAGCGTGCATTCCTCCATTGTGCCACATCAATCAGTTGACTGAACCCCCTGGAATGAGGCAACTATGACACAAACATTAACCGATTAATGGCCACTTGGGTGGGTGTTAAATTTCCCCCAAATGCCACAAGCAAAACATAAATTTCTACCAGACAGGGAAAACCCCTATAGATGACGAAGCAAGCGTCAGGGCTGCTATTACTGTATTACAGTATTGTAGAGCATGTGATAAGGAATCAAACGATGTTTTTCTTGAAGAGCTGTGATATTCTGGTGGTAAGTTATGTTTGTTTTCATACAAAGTGTGTTATTATCCATTGTTTTACAACTAGAAAGTTTCTTAAAGCTTATAACAGAGACTTTGGACACTGAAATAATCATGTGGAGCGCCTGAAATGACTTTGGACACTCTTGCTATATCGAAAGTAAGTGAATGACTGGGTTCAAAGTTATAATAATGTTTAGATGTATAATATAATATACATTATATAGAATATAGATATCATATAATAGATATAAATAAGCGAGTTGAATGTTGCGAGTTTATGAACTAGTTGTTGAAAGATTGGAATGATATGTGACCCATTTTGGAAGAACCACACTTGTGGCACAAAAATGAAAAAATGCTTACCTTCAAACTCTAGCTATTTGGTCATTTTGCAAAGCAAGCCAATGAAATTTGGTATCCAAGAAGATCAGTTAATGCTCCTTCTAGATGTAAAATTTAGTTAGATTCCTATGTAAAATGGCTGAATAACAGGTGTTGGAAGGTAAGCATTTGATCATGTGCCGCCACAAGTGTGGTTTTTCTAAATTGGGTCACATATATATAAAAACAGTCTGTTTCCACTTTTCCTGTGTCATGAGCTAATTCTATTCCGTAATTGATTACGTGTTTACCAAGACTACATTGTGGATGAGCTTCTTTGAAAAGCACATAAGAATTAGTGATCGAAACATCGAAAAGAAACAAGATATATTTATAGTACTTCCGATTTTTTAATCTTACATGATAATATCCTCGAAGTTGATCTCCATGATCCACACCACCCATATAAGTAGTATTGATGCTGGACATGTAATTTGTTTTGTACTACCATTTTTTTGTTTACGTGGTACAGTTGTTATTTCTGAAGGTTGTCCATTTGTTGACAGCACATGAACAACACGATTATCCAACCACATGACAGCTGTTACTTGACCTCGTTGTCTTATTACTGATTCTCCTCTGAAACAAGAAAATATAACTCATATATGTTTATTACAATTCTAGATATTATTACAGGTAAATGTACTATCATCATTATATATTTTAATTTAGTTTTTTTTTTACTTCTCTTTTAGTTTCACCACCTTCGGATTCAGATCAACAGGATATTCCTTGTGATTTGTTCGAACAGTTCATTTTGTCAATATAAAGTGCATCTAGCAATTTGGGACTAGAAAAGAAATTGTTGAAGAAGATATGGGGATAGCTACCAACGAGTGATCATGTTATCTTCATCACCACATTTCCACCAAGTCCAAGATCTCCTATGGATTCAGCTTAGGTACTCTTTCCAGTGTACACATCAAACTGGCAGAAATACCCATTGACAGCATCAGCTCATACCCATACTTTAAATCCCCCTTTCACAGGTTTGAGAGGCATGTACTGTTTCATTGTTGATCTTCCTTGAAGGGTATTATGGCTTCATCAATACTCTGCTCCCGTCTGGGTATGTAGTTTTTACTACATACATCTTGAAAGTGTTCAATAATAGGCCTTACTTTCCCTAATCTATCATAACCATCTCTTTTTTTTAGCTTAGTGTTGTCAGCGAAATGCAATTGAAGAGGCTACTGGAGAAAAATGAAAGATCTTGTCCTTCTCCCAGTAGTCGTCTATAGCAGGAAGATCAACTACACTCATAAGAATAGTGATACCAAGGTAAGCAGATAGCTCAGTCACTGTGATTGGTTCCCATTGATCATATTTCTCTTGACCCATGTATTGTAAAGCATATAGGTTGGTTTGGTTTACAATATGCATCTTCAAAGTATCTGTAAAAAACCAATCAAATACTTTTATTGGACACTGTTCGACAGTGAATTGAGGGCTTTTGATGAGAGGATATGGGTGGATAATCACTGGTTTTAGGTTTGCGATCCATTCTTTATAAGGAGAGTTTTTTTATGTAGTATTAGATGTCTGTTTAGAATGTTTCAGTTGTCTCTTTTTGGATGTTGGGTTGCCAACTGGTGTTGACGACAAAGAAGTGTTTGAGGTAATGGAGGAAGGCATAGATAACAGCGGTAGTACAGAAGTAATTGGAGATATTGTGCTACCCATAGATGTTGTAAATATTGGACCTGGTGACAATGAAGGTGATGATGGTAGTGGTGATATAGATTGTGGCAGATGTTGATTGTCAGCAGAGGTAATTGAAGACGTTTGTATACAAGTACTTGCTATATTTGTAGATGTTGCTAATAAAGGAGGTGGAAGAGGAGGTGGTGACAGGGGAATGCAGTCAGTGTCAGATAGTAAAAGGGAAGAAGATGGAAAAATGCTACTGGTATAGTCTAGTGGTGATGGTGAGAAATGCATTCATCACCAGAGGGATCAGTATCTTCTTCATTAAAGTCATCTCATCGTTGCTCCCACACATCATTGGATCTTTAGGACTGCTGTTCAGCATTTTTATTACATCACTTGTCTCAAATCTTTGTTTTTTATTTGCCTTGCCATACTTTTTTCAATTGTTTATACAAAATTATTATAAATATCAAAACAGCTACATGTAGCTAAACCATGTGGTTTCCACATGTAAAAACTCCGTGTTTTCTTATGGTAAGCCTCTAGACCCAGTACAGATAATTTGAAGCATAAGAACTCCTCTTATTGTTGCCAAAGTATCAGGACCCTATCAATTATTATTTGCGAGATATAAGAATAAAAGTAAGGTGCGGTAGAAAGATGCCACTTGGCGTCCACGGTGTTTGAACGCACTCCGCACCTGACACCAATTGGCATCTATGGCTGTTAATCGGTTAATATTCAACTCTTTGGAATGCAATCAAAGGAATTCCCCTGCAGAACACATGTATTGTACCACTAATATACATGTATCTATAGTAACATTAGGCTTTTACCATATACATGTACTAATAGGCTATTACCATATTCTATTACCCTATTCTAATATACATGTACTATTAGGCTGTTACCCTATTCTAATATACATGTACTATTAGGCTATTACCCTATTCTATTACCCTATTCTAATATACATGTACTATTAGGCTATTACCCTATTCTAATATACATGTACCTATTAGGCTATTACCCTATTCTAATATACATGTACTAATAGGCTATTACCCTATTCTAATATACATGTACTATTAGGCTATTACCCTATTCTAATATACATGTACCTACTAGGCTATTACCCTATTCTAATATATATGTACTAATAGGCTATTACCCTATTCTAATATACATGTACTAATAGGCTATTACCCTATTCTAATATACATGTACTATTAGGCTATTACCCTATTCTAATATACATGTACCTATTTGGCTATTACCCTATTCTAATATACATGTACTAATAGGCTATTACCCTATTCTAATATACATGTACCTATTAGGCTATTACCCTATTCTAATATACATGTACTATTAGGCTATTACCCTATTCTAATATACATGTACCTACTAGGCTATTACCCTATTCTAATATATATGTACTAATAGGCTATTACCCTATTCTAATATACATGTACTAATAGGCTATTACCCTATTCTAATATACATGTACTATTAGGCTATTACCCTATTCTAATATACATGATGTTATCGGAGATCTAGAACAAAAGAAGAAAGAAAGAAAGAAAGAAAGACATGTACTATTACCCTATTCTTATATACACGTAATATTAGGCTATTACCCTATTCTAATATACATGTACTATTAGGCTATTACCCTATTCTAATATACATGTACCTATTAGGCTATTACCCTATTCTAATATACATGTAATATTAGGCTATTACCATATTCTATTACCCTATTCTAATATACATGCACCTATTAGGCTATTACCCTATTCTAATATACATGATGTTATCGGAGATCTAGAACAAAAGAAGAAAGAAAGAAAGAAAGAAAGACATGTACTATTACCCTATTCTTATATACACGTAATATTAGGCTATTACCCTATTCTAATGTACATGTAATATTAGGCTATTACCCTATTCTAATGTACATGTAATATTAGGCTATTACCCTCTTCTAATGTACATGTAATATTAGGCTATTACCCTATTCTTATATACATGTACTATTAGGCTATTACCCTATTCTTATATACACGTAATATTAGGCTATTACCCTATTCTAATATACATGTACTATTAGGCAATTACCCTATTCTAATATACATGTACTATTAGGCTATTACCCTATTCTAATATACATGTACTAATAGGCTATTACCCTATTCTAATATACAGTCATGTACATATTAGGCTATTACCCTATTCTAATATACATGTACTATTAGGCTATTACCCTATTCTAATATACATGTACTATTAGGCTATTACCCTATTCTAATATACATGTACTATTAGGCTATTACCCTATTTTAATATACATGTACTATTAGGCTATTACCCTATTTTAATATACATGTACTATTAGGCTATTACCCATACTAACTAATATACATGTAAATGTACCTAACTACCTATTACCATTATTAATGAGGATTTCGTTTGTTGGGGAGGAAAAAATGATCATGTGAAACACATTGCTTCGTGGGGGTGTGTGGTATGACCCCCCAGGAAATTCAGGCCCAAGGAGGTTGCTTCTGGGGCCCAAGAGGCTTGTAGCTGAAATGTTAATGCTCTGAAATCTAGAGGGTGGGGATTGGGGAATTCCTACCACAAGTTGTAATATCACTAATATACATGTATTTGTACCAATTATTAATATAGTTGTATACAATTACCATACATACATGTAGCTAATAAAGAAATAGATATTACTCCTAAATCAGTGACTTATAATTACCATGAAACATATATAGATTGAATGAAGATCCAAGTTTTAGTATTGTAGTAATCCTTTCTATTAATTCAGTTGTTGTGACATCTCTCTTCAAATGTTCATATCCCCAGTGATCAAACCATCCAGGCCAGAACTCCATTACCATCATGGGTTTGTCTGGTTGTACATTCATGAGTTTCCTTAATTCTTCTTGTGGATCTTTTTGAAAGTTCACTGTCAATAGAGCTGGATGTATATGTGTGAGAAATATATTTATGAATGGCATAATTATCACTGTCAAGAAAACTGTTTATATTATCATTTGTGTTGTATCTACTGCAGATTATGAAATTTTAACTGTTATTAATGCTTCCTATCAGCAAAAATTAATCTCATTAAAATTTTACTAAAATAATACAATCCACGAAAGTTAAGAGTGGTGCTCTGGTAATTAGCATATTCATGAGTGACAACTTTTAAAAACGTTTTTTCACTAAAAAAAACTCCACTTACAGAAGAACTACTTGGTTACATTTGATAGTCTTACTTACCTCTAAACGCAGAACTGATCTTGTCTTGATAGCACTCTCCATTTCACAGCAATTCCATGCTGTTTTTTTCAGCTAGAGGTAACTTATTTGACGAATCTATGATAGCTAGAGACATGAAACTTGTTCTACTCTCATAACGTACTATAGTCTACACAGCAACGGTCTCCTTTTTAAATACAGGTTCTAGGATTTCTTAAACGAGCATTCCATTATGTAAAATGTGCTGTAACTTAAAACAAACAGTGACAAAGAAAAATCGGACTGTTGCCAAACAATTCAGTCTTTCCACTACTGGTTTTCAAAATTTCAGAGCAATAGAGCATGTGGATAATTAGAACAAGTTACCTGAAAATATACTGTAACAGTAGCCAGAAATGTATAGTGATTAATGAATATGCTAATTACCCAAGTGCCACCTTAATAAAATCAAACAATTATCAGGAAATATCCCCAAATTATGGCATATTGATAATGTCTATATTACCAGGGCCTGGGTTCAATTCACAGTGACTATCAGCATTTTTCAGTTTCGTCTTTTAGCCATTTTACAATTTAACATTTAGCAGGTTTCATACAGCTATGTGGGGAGGGGAAGTCCCCCATAAATTTTAGACCACATTTTCTTCAATATGCAACAACATTTGACTTTCTAGGGCCCCTGAGGCTGCCAAAAGCAACAATAGAGGGCCCAAATAAAAAAAATTTCTGGGAGAGTGCATTGTTGTATACTCCGAGGAGCAGTGTGCTTCTCATGATCAATTATTTCCCCTTAATTGAAAATCCTGTCCTGATTATTAATACCCCATACTATTGGTATTACAATAGGTAGTATACAATGTAAATTACCATTTTCTGGTGCTATTCGTTTTGATTTTACCAAATCATTTCCTCCATCAGATGTAACAAACATTTCAACAGCTCCTAATCTTCTCATTAACTACAGTATATGAATGTACAGTATACATTTCTATATGCACAATAAATAGTGAATAAATAAGGTTGCCTTTGTAACCATGGTTACAGAGGTGGTAGAGATGGGATTTGTGAATGTGACAAGATCCAATCATTGATAAACGCACAGGTTGGGAACATATTTTCTTAATGAAAGGGAGGTAGTGTCATCACCCTAATAAGTCATAACTGCCTAAACAACTTTTCAAATTAAAGAACACTCTCACTTGCTATGTTAATACAAAGGGGGAAACCTTGAGATCTCCTCTTCTCTCCCAATACATACATGTATGATGTATGATACTTTGATAATAATAATAGAGCAATATAGGCAGAAATGCATTGATTATGATCTTCAGCTGGCCTGGACAATTTACTTGACATAATTAATTGATGTTGATCACCTGCAAGATAATGACCAAGGTAGAACTCTGTTTAGCTTTGGAAGTGCTAAAGATTATTCTTATTTAATTTCGTTGTATCTAGTTAAGGTGGTGTTACGGTGATGTTAATGATATTCATAGTTCAAAAGTTTTTTATTATTATCTTTATTGTTGTTCATTATTTTGTTTTATAATTTAATAATTAACATTACCTTACTGTCGTTTATTGATGGTGAAAATTTCAAGTTGTTACCTTGTTGCATTCAAGAGTTACGAGCGTGAGAAGAACCCATCACAAAGGTACATTTTTAATACAAACTACACAACATAGAGATTGGAAAGTCGCTGTACATGAATAACTTACTACGATCTACAGTTCTATGAAGGTATTTCTTGATACCTCTTCCTGTTCCAAAGATATTATACATAGTCAACACGTATCTCCACATATCTCCAGAGAACGTAAGAGTATCGCTAAATCGCTTCATAGAATTGTTTGTCCACGTGTTTTGGTTCTCTGGTTAATTTTTCATAGCTGTACGTATTATTAGAGCTGAGAAAAATGTACCTCAGTACAACCCACTGATTTTGATTCATTATAGCAGTGATAATACCACAGGAACGTATATTTAACGCAGTTCTGTATGCACATAGTATTGTACTGCAACCACAAAATGAATATCATGAATAAAGTATGAATATATTTAACAGGCAGTTGTATGGTTTCTCGCTTCCGCCGTAACGCCACCTTAAGTTTAAAAGCTAAAGCAAGTTTAAAGTACAGAGGATAAAAAATAACAACATTACTGTAGCTCACGATCAAAACTTAATTATTAATAATATCAATGAATAATTAATTATAATTATATTGTGATATACGATGTACATGTATCACAATATAAATAGCTATGATACATGATATAAAATTTATATATTGTGGCAGGACTAGTCCTTATAACCCATCTCCCCAAGGATCAATCTGTGACGACACGAATACACAAATTAACACAAGTATGAACAGGAATCAGCTATAAGATGGTATCAAACTACTGATGATTATACATGTACTAATGATTTTGATAAACGACTGATAGAGTAAGATAAAAAGATATTGAATTCCCAGATAAGATTTGATTACTTTTAGTAAGTTCTGTATTTTACTCACATTTGACAGGAAATTCATGTGCTCTTTAGCAGTAGTATTATCAATATTATGTTGGGCATATTCATTTTCCACTTGAAAAGCTATGACTGGTCCTCCATATGCACCCTAAATAACATAGATCAGTTGTGAGAATCTGTATGATACTATGATAGATGCCAAGTTGAACATGTGTTTTGACTACCATTGGAGGGAGCAAGCCTGAGAAGGTGCTAGTTAGTATGCCATATTTGTAAGCATAAATTAATTTGGTCTTCCCCGTATGAAAAGACCTATGGGCTGTTAATTTAAAACAATAAGATTTTGTATTAAACACTACCTGAAGAGGAACAAGGATTTTAAACAGTTCAGTAAAATACTTTTCCACTGCATCTTGGTATGGCTTATAGGTAGATCTTAGCCTCATATTTGGATCATGTAATAACCACCTGAAAAGAGACACAAGACACAGTCTATTGCATTTTACACATTTTTACAAAAGATAATAATCCTAATTAGTTTGATGTTCAAGTCATACTCTCCTACTAATCTACTGTGATTAGATTTTATGGCCCGCGCTATACCTATGATTGGTTCTATTTTAATTATTTATGTATGCTTGTGTCACATACCGCTTGCATACATACATGTAGTTAAGAAAGGTGTGTTATTCCATTAATGCACACTGAGCTACAAGTGACAGTGGGAAGAAAGCAGTACCTCCACATGTTACTAAGAACAATAAAAAACATATAACTATAATAGCCCATTGGGTTTTATCAAGAATATGATCATCACAAAGGGATACAATTTCTCCATATATCTTGAACTAAGCCAACAAACGCGACTTCCTCTAGTAAAACATCATTAAAAAATGCATGCACGTACATGTGTAGTACATATTTTATGTCAAATAAAACAAGACTCGAATATTTTTAAGGAAATCTGGTAGGTAACCAGAGAGATGCGAAAAGAGGAATTTTACATAACTTTCTGAATATTCATAGTCATTAATATTTAAGAATCAAGTAATAATGGGCTGGATTACTGAGTTAAAAGTATGTTAGTTATATGCATTATCCAAAGGCGTCTTTTAATATGATTATAAAAAGTATCCGATCCATATGATTTCATTTTCTTTTTTTTTTCATGTGTCTGAAATTCAATAATCCACTCTATTTCTAGTTACCTTTTAACGCTTCTTTTAAAAATTATTTCATAACTTTTGTAGTGTGTTTCTAAAATAGTATTGCTTTCTTCTTGCTGGTCTGTAGATCAGGACTCAAGTACACATTCTATTGTGTGCTATGCCCATTAACTGAACAAGACCCCAAGCATAACGTAACTGCCTTAAATGTTACAATATTAACCTTTGTGTAAGGTATGGAACTATAGACACATAATACAGAATATTTGTGTAAGGTATGGAACTATAGACACATAATACAGAATATTTGTGTAAGGAATGGAACTGTAGACACATAATACAGAATATTTGTGTAAGGAATGGATTTGTAGACACATAATACAGAATATTTGTGTAAGGAATGGATCTGTAGACACACAATACAGAATATTTGTGTAAGGAATGGAACTGTAGACACATAATACAGAATATTTGTGTAAGGAATGGAACTGTAGACACATAATACAGAATATTTGTGTAAGGAATGGAACTGTAGACACATAATACAGAATATTTGTGTAAGGAATGGAACTGTATGTAGACACATAACACAGAATATTTGTGTAAGGAATGGAACTGTAGACACATAATACAGAATATTTGTGTAAGGAATGGAACTGTATGTAGACACATAATACAGAATATTTGTGTAAGGAATGGAACTGTATGTAGACACATAATACAGAATATTTGTGTAAGGAATGGAACTGTATGTAGACACATAATACAGAATATTTGTGTAAGGAATGGAACTGTATGTAGACACATAATACAGAATATTTGTGTAAGGAATGGATTTGTAGACACATAATACAGAATATTTGTGTAAGGAATGGAACTGTATGTAGACACATAATACAGAATATTTGTGTAAGGAATGGATTTGTAGACACATAATACAGAATATTTGTGTAAGGAATGGATCTGTAGACACACAATACAGAATATTTGTGTAAGGAATGGAACTGTAGACACATAATACAGAGTATTTGTGTAAGGAATGGAACTGTAGACACATAATACAGAATATTTGTGTAAGGAATGGAACTGTAGACACATAATACAGAATATTTGTGTAAGGAATGGAACTGTATGTAGACACATAATACAGAATATTTGTGTAAGGAATGGAACTGTAGACACATAATACAGAATATTTGTGTAAGGAATGGAACTGTATGTAGACACATAATACAGAATATTTGTGTAAGGAATGGAACTGTATGTAGACACATAATACAGAATATTTGTGTAAGGAATGGATTTGTAGACACATAATACAGAATATTTGTGTAAGGAATGGAACTGTATGTAGACACATAATACAGAATATTTGTGTAAGGAACGGAACTGTATGTAGACACACAATACAGAATATTTGTGTAAGGAATGGAACTGTAGACACATAATACAGAATATTTGTGTAAGGAATGGAACTGTATGTAGACACATAATACAGAATATTTATGTAAGGAATGGATCTGTAGACACATAATACAGAATATTTGTGTAAGGAATGGAACTGTAGACACATAATACAGAATATTTGTGTAAGGAATGGAACTGTAGACACATAATACAGAATATTTGTGTAAGGAATGGAACTGTAGACACATAATACAGAGTATTTGTGTAAGGAATGGAACTGTATGTAGACACATAATACAGAATATTTGTGTAAGGAATGGAACTGCATGTAGACACATAATACAGAATATTTGTGTAAGGAATGGAACTGTAGACACATAATACAGAATATTTGTGTAAGGAATGGAACTGTATGTAGACACATAATACAGAATATTTGTGTAAGGAATGGAACTGTATGTAGACACATAATACAGAATATTTGTGTAAGGAACAGAACTGTATGTAGACACACAATACAGAATATTTGTGTAAGGAATGGAACTGTATGTAGACACATAATACAGAATATTTGTGTAAGGAATGGAACTGTATGTAGACACATAATACAGAATATTTGTGTAAGGAACGGAACTGTATGTAGACACATAATACAGAATATTTGTGTAAGGAATGGAACTGTAGACACATAATACAGAATATGTGTGTAAGGAATGGAGTGTGGACATATAATACAGAATAAGTACACAAGAAAGTTTGAGATGATAGCTTACCAAAAACAACAATAAAAATACACTTTCACATCACAATCTTAGCAAAAGCCACATATAATACTATGTACATATAGTTACTAAGTAAAATCCACATAATAGATACAGTACTAGTGACACAAGTATAAGAATATGTAGGGAACTCAAAAGTATGCAGCCAAGTTTGGGATGGTACCATAGCAATAAAATTAAATTAAAAACTTCCACATAACCCCACCCACATAAACAGCTACATAGTACATACATTGTATTTTAACTATTGGCTGTAGCTATAATTATACTTATGCAGGCTGTTAATTATTGATGTGCAATACGTATCGATATATCGAAATATTGATATTTGCATTCAATATCGTGATATAATATAGGCTTTTAGGTGTATCGATACATAAGAGTGGGCAGTTTAGTAAACATTGTTTGTCTAATTTTATACATAAAAGTAATTATAACAAGCTAGTGTGTACAACTATAACCAAAAAGGACATTTTATAATCATTTCGAAATTTCGATTAATAGATAATATATCATATAATATTTTAGGCAGCAACACCATAATATTTTTTAGTCATAGCACACATCACTACTGTTAATAGTTGATTAAATGTAAAGTAAATTATTACCAATGGGGCAATTTAACTTTCTTCTTTTTCAAGACTAACATTTTAGTAACTTAACAAATGTTATATTATAGTATAGTAATAGAGCCAAATAAGAAGAAAGAAGCCAGGGTCAGTCATTATCTTGAAGGAGTATAGATAAATATAAATGAATATGTGATTATAGGAAGAGGTGGCTATAAATTTGCAAGGACAACATGGCTAAACAAAGTAATTTTTGATCAAACAATTTCAAATTCGGGTCTGACTGCAACTTTTAGAGCAATCTATATTGATTATTCCAGCCACATGATAAAATCAACCAAATCAGATTTTAAATTGAATTCTGGAGCAAGAATGTAGTTACATGTATTGACAGGTGCCACAGATTGTTTATTATTCCTGTGAGCACTCTTTTTTTTTTATTTTTCTGCTAGGACAAAATGTCTCAGCAAAATGAGATTTGCTCAGACAAACAGGCTAAATGTTCAGAAATTGTCTGATGTTCGACTGTTATTTCCACTTCTGATACGATATCAATAGTGAAATGGAGTGAGAATGGATGGTATTTATGTTTATCTACAATCAAATTATCTTTCATAATCTTGGATAATTCATCTTGGCACATGTTTATTATCTTCATTTTTATATATTATAATAAATATATATTATCGCACAAATACTATATAATATAATAAAAATTGGAGTTGATGATCTATAGCCATCTGGAAGGTCTTGTTAGTTGTAAAAACACTGGGTATATATATACATGTATAAACACTCGATATGTGCTTATATTTGTAAAAACACTTGTATGTGAGATTTAAATGTATGAGCAGCCATTTTTTTTCCAGTCTGTCCACATGTACAGATAGTACTACTGTAAATGCTTTGGGTCGTATATGAATATCATAACTATAATTTTATATCTATCTTACTTACGCTGGTAGTCCACCATTGTCCCATTCTCCACATATGTAAGGTCCAGGTCTGACTATTACATTGAGATCAAGTTTTTGCGCTGTAATGACGAACTGTTTCAAATCCAGAATACCAGTGAAATCATATTTACCAGGAAGTGGTTCGTGCATATTCCAAGCAACATACCTAATAAATATCACACAAACAATAACTATTATTGTAGAATTAAACAACAGAACACTAACTATACTATATACTCACTTCTAATTATTATATTAAAATTCTTATTAACTATTAAGGATGGATGCATGTCCCTAATGATGCCTAAAAATTGTGTTTTACATACATGTAGTTATAGTACTGTATTAAACGTCAAATGAAATGGTAGTTTTGCTGCTTCTAACTACACCTCATTCCCTCTTTTGTAAAGCTTGTTAAATTATTCATTGAATCTAGTGTTTCCCCCAAAGGGTGGTACCATGGTGCTTCCCACCCTTAAAGTTTAAAGTTTATGCTGAAAAACAGTTTTATAACACCAATTGAACATTGTTGACCAAATGTCATGTACCACTGATGCACTCCCTCACCCTTAATATTTATCTTGGGGGAAACACTGGATTATGAAGTGAACTATTAATTACCTTTACTGATAACTGGTCATAACCAACCTCCTAACAGTTTATCTCAAAAGCTCTTAGTTAGTTACAGGTAGTGAAAAATTGAATATTGGTTGCATCCTACTGATAATAATTTTATCATCCTAAATACACACACACACTAACGTTTCAACAGTATTCAATCCCATAGCTTTTAATTTCATCAAACGATCATTCCAGTAATCAGGGACCACCCTGAAATAATGAATCGTTCCACTTAACAAACGCATCTTCTTTCCTTTGACTACAAAATCTCTACCCTCATAAGTCAGACTTGGTAATTTGCTTGTGTACGGCCTCCCTACAATCCATCCATGAGATTCACCATTTTCTGCATTACCACTATTGTTTCTCGAGTACAAAAAAACAAATAATATCAGTACTCCTATCAACAAACATATCAATACTTGTTTGCATTTCAATTTCTCCAGACGACGGCGTAAACTTGGATTTATTTGAAAAGCCATCTCTACAACATGTGTTGCTGCGGCTGCTTACAAACCACACCTACTGAAAATTAACTAGATCTATTATGCCATATATGGCTGCATGTTGTTCCTGTAAAAAGGTGCCCCTCAAGTGATATTGAGACAAACATGGCTGTAGTTCAGAAGAGAATCGAATACAGTGGAGGTGATGTCTATGAAGGACAGTGGAGTGCAGAAGGTAAACGCCAAGGTCGTGGACGACTAAAGTTAGCAAACGGAGATCAATACTATGGCCAATTCATGAATGGATTTTTCCATGGACTTGGTGTACTCAACTTAGCAGATGGAAGCAAGTACGAGGGCAGTTTTGAACTTGGTAGGTACCATGGATTTGGTGTGTACACAACTACAGAAAAGACTAAGTATGAGGTAAACGTTAAAAGACTTGGGTTGAGTGATTGGATTCAAACTCTAATTTGCAAATGACATAATGGTCAAAAGTATGTGGCTACTGATTTCGATGAGGGCAGATGATGCGAAACAAAAAATAAATGATCTCTGGTCTTATGTAGTTTATCCTTGTGTGAATGTATAGCCCATAGTTGTTTTAATACAGAATATATTTGTTTATTTAGGGTCAATTCCATCAAGGTGCTGCTAAAGGGCTAGGACTGGTGACCTTTTTGGATGGCTCTAATGGACAGCCAATGAATGAAGGAAAATTTGAAGGATTTGAACTGCGGGAGCGATGTTCTGCAACATCTGCAGTACAAAAAGCAAGAACAAATGCTGCAAGTGCTCACAGTATGATGTCACAAATATAGATAGACAGTGTATTATTACATACTTGGTTGGACATGACTAGGACGATATCATGAAGTGTACTTGAGTGCTGTAATTATATTATTAGCATCAGACGTAAACATTACATTTTGTTATAATAATAATTATTATTATAATACTTCAATTTTAATGTAGACCACAAATTTTGGCAGTACATTGACAGTGTATATCAATGTCACGCAACTCACAAATCATTAAAGTGATGGACAATGATCTATGAATATTTTATATGGCTGCCACTTGTGCAAGTATGCGTTGTATATGTAGTTAAGTTAGCCCTTTCAGTTTTATAATGTTGTAATTATACAACTTCCTGTCAGAGAGGAAGTGTAGCCGACTTAGAATACTAAATTTATAAACTGTGGATCTTGGATGTACCACACTCCAAATTACTGTAGATTACGAGAGTATACGAATGTTGTGGTGGCATGTTGGCATTCTATTGTCCAAAATGCCCATGCTTTGTTGGATGTGGTTGGGCAGTGCTTTGATTCAAGTGTCCACCCTTTGACGTTACTTTGAAGTTAGCTTAGGGTACTTAAAAAAAGGCAAAAGGAGATTAGAATGACATGTTGATGTATGTGTGATTTATAGACTTGCTTTATAGCTAGTTCTAGTGAGAGAGAATAAGTGAAAAATAGCATTCGCTTGCAGACTTGAGTGGATGCTGTGCTTGCAGTAATTGGTAAGGTTGAGGTGACTGTTAGATTGCTCCAGGAGGTCCAGAAAGTTGCAAAGAAGCTGCATGCACATGCATTGATCAAGGTGGGTGTGGTTATGATAATTTAATTAATTTTCGTGAACTCTGAGCATGCGCAGTAAACTTAATGTTTGCACGTGGTACTCGAACAAAGTTCATCATGCAGACTGGAGCTGAATTAAATGTTTTTTTCTGGAAACAACAGCCACTATGGACTACTGTGTTGCAGATTCTTCAGTTTGTGAGTTTAGTAGTTGGTCTAGTTTTTACTCTTACATCTCTCGGTCTTTTTGCATCACTGAATAACGAATTTCGTGAAGATGCTTTACGTTTTGATGAGGATAAATACTGTATCTTGTTCGTTACAGACGACAAGGAAAACTTCGAAAAGTTCAGCGAAAAGCAGAACTGTCTTGCTGTGGTATGGGGACAAGCATCTGTTGCTATACTGATCTTAGTTTTGATGATATTGCTGATCTTACATATGCTGTTTCTAAGGTTTACAATTTGTATTAGTACCGAGATGTACACACTGATCTTTCATTCGGTCAACATAACTATGTTATAGCTATTTGCTTTTAATAATGTAAAATATAATCTACATTTTTTTCATGTGTAAAGGGATACGAACATACTCTTTTTTTTTTCATATAGAAAATGGTATGCTGTTGTAGTGTTTCTGACCTTTGCTGTGTTGACACTATTTCTTGCATTTGTCATGTCTATTGTAATGTCAGTCGGTATCAAGCAATCATGTGACACTTACAAGGATAAAAGTGGTCATGACTCGTAAGAATGTTATTTAAATGATAATATAGTTGTTAACGATCAGTGTTCCAGGAAAAGAATGAAAATTCTTATATACCATTTGAAAAAAGTAGTAATCAACCCTGTCTACTGCATTTCAGATTCAACAATAGCATAAATTATCACGAAACCAACAAATTATAACCATGCATAGTGCATTAGTGGGGCTTGATTTGTGGTTTGTCATGTGATCGAAATTGGTTAAACACCTTTTTGTTTATTTGTAAACCTCAGACTTCTCTGATTAGTGTATTGTTATACACATGCTTCAGCCACAGCCTAATCTATATATAGTTAAAACCACATCTGTCAAAACAACTTGGTTAGATATAAGCTTCAGGTTTTAAAGGCCTCCCTTCACTCAGGTTCTAAAACATTCACAAACTTAAGAACTTCTTCTGTAAGAGGAGTTTTTTACTGTTTTAAAGTTGTTTCTCGTGAAAATGTTAATTACCTGATCACCACCTTAACACTTGGTGTCAACGAAAATAATTGATGACACATGCTTGAATGTATGAACCCCCTGTATGTAATGTTGTATTTTCCATCAATCAATTATTAATTATAGTAATAATATAAATAATATTATGAATTCTTCAGATGTTCTGATGTGAAGTTTCCGAGGAAAGATACAATACCATTAACTTATATTGATTACTATGATGATCTTGTAGGATCAGTGGTGAGGCTATTCTTCAGATCTCTAGTTCGTATATAAAGCATGATTAGGAGTTTGAAATGCCACCTACTATGGAGGAGGGTGCATATAATCTGAGGCCTAGGGCCAAGGGGTATATTCTCATGCATGCATTGTAAACCTCTGGACACAAACAGGTGGTATATCCAGCATATACACCAATTAGCTATGCTTTATAACTATTGTAATATGTACTATGATTTAGCAATTACATTTGTGATGACGTGTATATGCAAATCAGTGTTTTCCCTAAAAAAAACTGTCTAAGCACGCATAAACAACTTCCCTACTTTGCTGACTGGTGTACATTGCATGTTAAGTGTAATAATATCTCCTTATCCAACAAGCCTTAATAAATGCTCCACCCACAGATTTTGTTTGATGTAAAAATAAAAAGCCAAGTTCAATTATGGTTAACTAACTCCTTTCAGCTCTATCAGGAGCTTATGAGCAACGCGAAGGAGCATCAAACTCCAGTATATTTTGCAAACCATCTATTGTCGAATCACACCTATGCAAACTGGCAAACCACTGTAAACTGCTTTCATTAAAATAAAAACTTATTATTAATCATGTGTGTCTGACAAGATGAGTAGAAGTAGTCTGCATAATCCCCACTTCTTTCCAGATACTAATACATATAGTCAGCAAATTAAGTGCTACCAAGCTCTGTAAAGATTTCTAAGTACTGTGTTGAGTCTACAGGGTGTTACAAAAGAACTATTAATAAACAACAACAAATATCATTGCATCGTATTCAAACTTTCTTTTTGGCTTGTAGAACTTGCATTTTGGATTTCCAGTTAGTTTGAAGTGTCCCCATTTGAAGTGTTCTATCCCAAAAATCTGTGCATTGGTTCTTTGATTGCAATTTCATCTCTACTAAATGACGAATCTGCTTCAGACTGTAGCTTGACTATTCTGAACAAGTTTGTGACTATGGTTCCTTTTGACCATATTTGGAGTTTTGCTTAAAGTTTGGTTCAACGACATATGGTTAGTACAGTGTGATGCTCCTTTGCACTGCTTTGTGGCACTCATAAGCTCCTATGCAAATTTTATGTATACTTTTTATATGTAGGTATGTGTGTGGTTTGAGACATTTATCCTCTTGGCAGTTGTTATTGAATCAGCTACACAACTTGTCCTTACTGCTATCACTGCCTTTAGAACTCGTGTTTACCGCAAGATGTAATCACTATTTTGTATTTTGTAATACTTTTTACAACACCATTTCTTTTATTTCTCATTTCATCTGTGCAAAATGTTTTTCTAAGAGTGTAATTTTACTATAATTCAAACTCATGTCCCGGAATACACTAATGCAGGCTAGTTGTATGCATATATATAACATCTTGCTCAGTATAGAAATATAGTTTAGTTTTAGTACAAGACAATTTTTCTAGTTTGGTTTTAGATTTGGTACAATGAACAAAGTAGACAAAAGATAAAATTAATGATATATATCACACTCACTATTCAAATGTTCACGAGTGGCACTCCTTGCTGGCACATATTGCAAAGGTGTGAACTGTAAATATTTTTAGGAAAAATGATTATAGTTTAATTTAGTTTTAGTTAGTATACTAAAATGGTGGATCCACCTCACTAAAATGTCTTAGTTTTAGTTTTGGTATACCAAAACAACACTATTTTCCCTCGATCTTTTGCACGAGCCAATAAAATGTGATTGCTAAAACACATAATGATTAATTTTTGAATACAAGGTTTCTTGAACAATACATGTCTGAGTAAGGCTAGTTGCTGCCCCTTCCATGCCAGATTTATTAAAATAGCAAAAAAAAATTAATTCTTTGATTGCAGTTTAATGTATATCTATACATGTATATAAAATATAAATAATTAATAATATATACATGTAATAATAATGTGACTATATAATATATATATACATGTAATAGCTGTTCAGCATGTAGGTGCAATATATTGTTCTATAAAACGTAACAAGAGTAGATAATCAACTATAATAGACCGTGTGTTTTAGCATAGATAGTATAGTCTTGACTATACTGTCTATGGTTTTATGCATGCAGTCAGGACTACAAGGAATATGTTCTTTCTCCAAATATCTTGTTGATAAGCTTAGTAGTTCTGCGTTATGCGGAGAATTATAAGTCAACATGTTCAATCGACGTATATAGCACTTTCAGTTTTTTAAAGTTGTAATTTTACAACATCCTGTCAGATAGGAAGTACCACACCTACTTATTACATTAATAGCAAAAGCTGGGTCTTGGTGTTACCACACCCCAAATTACTGTAGATTACGAGAGTATACCAATGTGGTGTCGGCATGTTGGCATTCTATTGTCCAAAATGCTCATGCTTTGTTGGATGTGGTCTAGTGATGCTTTGATTCAAGTGTCCGCCCTTTGATGTTACTTTGAAGTTAGCTTAGGGTACTTAAAAAAAAAGTGAAAGGAGAGTACAACGGGATGTTGATGTATGTGTGATGTATAGACTTGGTTTCTAGCGAGAGAGAAAGGGATGTTGGGAGAATAAGTGACAAATAGCGTTCGCATGCAGACTTGAGTGGATGCTGTGCTTACAGTAATTGGTAAGCAAGGTTGAGGTGAGTGTTACATTGCTCCAGAAGTTGGAGAAAGTCGCAAATTGCCTGTATTCAGTTGCAACGAAGGTTTTGATTTTAATGAGATGCTGAGCCACATCTCGCAATCAATATATCCGTGATAGGTGTGGTTAGAATTATTAATTTATTTCAAAAGCCCCCAGGTTAATTAAGAAACTGTAAGTGATAGTCTAATAAATACGTCGATGTATTATAAACACTACAACGTATTTATAATACTGTATTTAAATTTGCTGCAATTTTGCCGACAGACAGACAAAACGATTACAGTATCCCTCCGCTCCACCTGCACAGGCGTGGCACACCCACAAAAAATATAGTATAAATCTGTGATGGCGGTGATACCGTGATTATGGAGGTGGGGGATCAATAATTTCATGGAATCGCGCTATGTTCCGATAACCCACATTCCAAATCAACCACAAAAATGTAGCAACGAAAGGTTCGACTGTATCAGGCAATCCTTTGTCCTGAGATAGAATGGAATCATAGTATTTGGTTGTGTTATTATAAAGTAACTCCAAATGACCTACTGCATGGGAGACAGGAGCATTGCCATCCTCAATAATAGATGGCATCCTCAGATTTTCTCATCAATACATACACAGGTTTTTTCAGTAACATACAGTTGGTGTGACAAAGCTCTGAATAAACAGATTCCATCACCAAGTATACAATTAATATTCCGACCATTTTGATTCATCCAGGTGCTGTAGATGTAAGTAAGTTAAATGAATGTTTTATATTGATTTCCAATTACAGTTAATACCTTGGATGAAATCCCTTGCGATGAGCTTTGCAACACTGGGAAGTTATAGTGAAGTGTTATGTAGTGTCATTTATTACACATGAGTCTATATACCTGACATTTCTTTTTCACAACTTCTCATTATGCATTTCTTTTTCTTCCCTCCTGGTCCACCAGTTTTAGGTACATATGATTGTTCTCCAATAACATAATTTGCAGATGTTATCTCTTCTCTTTATTTTCAAATTCTAGATACTGGGTTCCTATTATTATAGTAGTGCATAATTTAATGGTAAATTGTTTCTTCTATTATACCTAGATTGTCATTATGACTCATGTCACAATGCTGCAAGAGATCACCTGATGTTCTAAATGGACCACTGTCACATTTGAAGGGACAAAAGAATGTTTTAGTCCTATCGCCAAAACAATATTATGTTTTTTTTTCGAACATATACTTTTATTAATTTAAATGATCCATTCTAGTATTTTCTCTCACAGAATGAGCACTGGTCATACAAATTCTGCAGTACATTATAATTTTTTTGTGTGTTGTATGTTACTATTGCCTCACTTCATTGTTTGATGCTGAATCTCCAGCTCAGTGGCGTAGCCAGACCAAGCACGACTAAGCGAAGTACCCCCCGCAAAAATTTTCGGCTAATTAATTATTTATGAGGGGCGTGGCCAATTACACCGAGACTGATCATCGACAGATTTACAAACACAAATCCTCGTCTATATCTGACTCACGCTCTGACAGTACTCTAAGATGGTTTAGATCGATTAACTTTTCATCAATCAAAAATAACTAACCTTTTCCTAGAGTGGATTGGTGCTAGAAAAATAAGAAAATTAGTAATAATTTAGTCTCGCGTTGCCAGCCCCTCCCCTCTCCCTCGTTTAGAGGGAGGGGCTGGCTACGCGAGACTAGTAATAATTGACTGCCTCTTGACAGCCATTTTATCTCGATTTTATCACATGGTCAGCAGGAGAGCCCATAATCTTTTAAGGGTGGCCAGGCCCACCCTGGCCACCCCATAGCTTCCAACGACTACGCGGAGTTGCGATATTCATAATTTCCCGCGAGTTGTGGTTGATTTGGAATGTGGGTGACACCGGTGTCATAAAACTGGGGATCCCGTACAATTGGGGACCCGGATGGGCCCGGTAAAATAGGCACCCAGGTCCCTATTTTATTACGCATTTTGCTATTCGATCGAATAGGGTAGTCTCGTCCCCAGCCGCCCTTTCACGTTTAAACGTGTGGGCAGCTAGGGACGAGACTAATATTCATGGGTCCCTAAACTTTTATGCCACTGGATCAAAAACGAGGGCGGTTGGATTTCCTGTGAAACCGGAAAGATCCCCTCCTCCTTCGTTGATTTGAGAATAGATCGTGCATCTATGATTTGAGGGACAACTGTGAAGTGAATTCTTATGATTGTGTTGTGTCTTTACCTATTTCGAATGACAGAATGAGTACCGAGACCCTCAAAAGTATTGGTATCCAGCAGTACTACGTGACAAAGATAGAAGAACTTCAGGTAATTCATTTCAGCGTTGTTTCTATTTAATGCTCATTTTTGTTTGCAGCTCTCTGTGTCTGAAAAATCTCAGAATTTAAGGCGTTTAGAAGCTCAGAGAAATGAACTCAATGCTAAAGGTTCGCATTCTTATTTATTTTTGTCAGTATGTGAAGTAACTGTCAATTAGTATTCAATATTCTCAGTGAGTACATTAAGTTAGTGGATGCACCTAGTTTATATTTATAAAATGATATGATAACACTTTAATCCTACTATTAATTAAATTTAGCAATTTTTAAACACTAGAACGTAGATTGCATTAATTTTAGTGAATTTCTGAGCCATACCTAATGAAATGATTTTGAAATATATTTTTAACAGGTATATAGCAATTAGTCGCTAAAATTGCTAAGTCTAGTACATGCTATTGGAAGTAGGCTTAAGGTAGTGAGCAAGATCAGTTGAAGGCATAAAATCTAATTAACATGTTGTTGATCTAAATTGCATCAAAAAGAGGCAACATTTAAGACAAACAAGATTATCTAAATCTTTTGTCTGAATTGATGATCAGGATTGGGTCATCCCCTTCTCCAAATGACAGCATTTTTATTGATAATTAGTAATTTTGGATTGCTGTCATAAACACAGGTAAAGCCTCTATATAATACACTTATTACCAAGAGTTTACAATCTGTTAGGTGTTATAATTATGTCGTGTGCAAATAATGTAAGTTGTTAGTGTTTACCTTATTGTATATAATGTTGAGTGGGTGTATCAGAGTGATTACAAGTAGTACAAATGAGTTGTATTTCTTCAGTGAATCACTGTGGTTTTACATTGTGTTGCAAAAACTTGAAAATGACCAAAAGTAATGGAGACAGCTCTTGTACCAGCTCGGATGTGTTTACTGACCCTACATCATGCTGGAAGCCTTTTGACAGTCGTTGAGCCACTTCAGTAGGGTATATAGTAGATTTAAGCCTTTGAGAGCAAGGTGATCAATGCAATATCTCTACAATAATGGGTTTTGCAATATTCTTTTGATAAAAATATGAATAAATTAATAAGTAATAAGTACACCTGCCCCCTTCAGTTTTTTGACCAATCAGTTTCTTGTATTCAATTAGTACTCGATCGTTAACACTTGCCTACATAGTTGGAGTAGAGGGTTACTGATTTACTGCAATTGTTTTGTGTGTGTGTATTCAAACTGAAACTTCAAACAAGGTATCAGTAGACTCATCCAAGAATCAAAATTAACTAAAACAACATTAATGTACATATATATATATATATGTAATATAGTTATGTGTGTGTGTGTTACAACTTATGACCATCATGACAGAAAGCTTAGGGCCAGTGCTCAATTGGCAATACCTCAATTATACTTAATTTCAATTTTTTTAGTTCCCCGTTCATTTGGTTTCATTGTTAAAGTTATCACAATTACTGTTTCATAACTTTCAGAAGACTTCTGGTAGCAAACAAATACATAGAAATTCAGCTTGTGTTGTATGTTTGAAGGCTACTGTTTTCTAACATAGGAAAATGAATGACACAACTAACTATGTATACAACACATACTTGCATAAGTGACACATTAGTTATATCCCAAGTGCAAGGGTTATACATAGTTTGTGTCATTGGATCACTGTTTGTTGTCATGACGAATTGTATGATTTGAAGCCATTGAAGGGAATTAATTAGCCACCAGACTAGGAGTCAAATACTTCTGTACTTACTTGACTGTACTTTTAGGAGTACTTGGCTGTACTTTGTACATGAAGGTCCAACAAGTACTTGTACTTGTACTTAAGTACATTCACAAATACATGTACCTGTACTTGTAGACAGTACTTGTATGTATTTATTACCATTTTAGGTGTCAATAATAATTGATAAAAGCCCATTGATATGATTATATTGGTGGATGATAACATTTAAAATTCATACATTTGAAAATCTTTTGTATATACGATGCAACTCTGAAAATTAATTGATGTCTATTGTTCTACAACTAACCAAATTTATAAGTTCTAAAAGTTTTAAAGTTCCTTGAACTATTGAAAAGTTATAAAACCTATTTAAAATTTATTTTTTCAGCCTTATCTGTACTTGTACCTGTACTTGTATATAATTTCAAAGTACTTGTACTTGTACTTGAGTCTTCCTTCAGTACTTCAGTCTTCCTAATGTATATATTATATTTTATATAATTATAATGTGTATATTATATATATATAATTATTATATATAATTATATGTATATATGTATATACATCTATTATATTCATGTTTTAATACTCTTGTGGCGAGGGTTCTGAGTGGACTCTGATTTCCAAACAACTCAGTATCATATCAAAATGAAATCACTCCTGTCAATGATATAATTAAACAAATTGCTTAACTTTTAAATGAGGTGAATGAATAGACCAGGATGGTGATGAAGTTTCAGTTCTACATGTACTTATCCGTAATTATATAATGATGTCAATACAGAAACCTAAGCACAGTGTCATAATTCATCATCAACTCCCTAATAATGCATCTTATACTGTAGACATATTAACAAAGCAGTTGAAGAATGGAATTTTTTGTTCCATCAATCATGATTATGATCGGATAATGATCCTTCAATATTAAGTACTCTTGAAAACAATAGCCGTATTGAAAGAAATTTTCTGTTCTAAATTCAGGCAGTGTTTAAAGAACTGACAATCAGTTGACTATTGATTGAACTGAGGATATATACACAAACCATGTATACTAATCTTGAAGGACGATTGATGAAATTGTGCAAACACACAATAACTATAATTATTTTACACCTGATAAATATACATGCATAATTCAAAGATACATAACACTGGGTTAGCGTGGTGGAGGAGGTGCCCCATTGCTGTTCAGTTTGAGCCCCTGGGATTGAAGGTTGTTGGTTCATTCAGTGAATTGAACGTCAGTTGTTTAGATGGAAACATTATGGATAAGAGCTTATGTACATGTGTTTACGCTTATCGAAATATGTATACAAAAGAGCTTTGAATTCCCATAAGCGGTCAGGTGTAAGTATAAGAATTATATTGGAATTTTTATTTTTCTTTAGTTCGTATGTTGAGAGAGGAGTTGCAGTTGTTACAAGAGCAAGGATCTCATGTTGGTGAGGTCATCAAGGCTATGGATAAGAAAAAAGTTCTAGTGAAGGTGTGACTATACTATGTAAAGCAACCCCTCTGTGTGAAACCTTATCTATATAAAGTCATTAGTTTGTCCATGTCAGCAGACACAGACATCGTGTTACTATTTTTAGATGCTCTATGTGGCCATGCCCATTGGAACTAACATTGCTTTACTATCAATGGCAAGTATCCCAGTTCATAATTTACTTAAAACAGTGCTTCTTTGCTATAGTTGAAGGTCTACACTTGTGATGGGCGTGGCCACGTAGAACATCTAAAAATAGTAACACCAGCTAAATGTTTGGCTTTATCAATTTTAATTAATTGCGTGGGAGTTGTGTGCTCCTTTCCTCTGGTTTTTTCATGGGCAGACATCATATGGACTTTAGGATTATGTCATGTAATCACTACCTATCATGGTGAGATTATATTTTCATCCTGTCATTCTGATAAGCTATGCTCAAGAAGAATGAATGAGTTATTGTTTGTACTATTGCCAGATTAAAAAGGATCTTCCACTTTTCTCAAATATTTATTTCAACAAACTTGTGTTCATGTGAGATTTCTAATTTAACGTATACAAAAATTACAAAAGAAATAGGTTGTACATGTAAGTGCAATTGATAATATATCAGCACTAACATACCGCTGGCCTAAGACCGAACAGTCTTACAAAATTCAACCAAAAGTGATGTAAATAAGTGAACGAATACAGCACATGAGCAATATATAATGAGTTTAAATCATTGTTCAGTTTCAAACTGCAAAAGTACTGCTAGTTTATGAATCAGCCTTCGATATGAACCCTTTGATGTTTTGATATCGACAGCACTAACAATACCATCACTCCCTGGGTACGTTTTGATCACTCTAGCAAGAGGCCATCTTGTGGGTATAACTTCGTCTTCTATATGAATCACTGTATTTCCAACGGATAAGTTTCTAGATGGATATTGCCACTTCGAACACCTTTGTAGGGTTGAGAGATATTCCAACGACCATCATTTCCAGAAATGGCCAACTAAGCGTTAACATAAATGCCAGCGTCGAAGGAGTGAGACTGATTGATAGGAGAAAGCTGGATCAGGCAATGTCCAACAAAAAAATGACACGGAGTCAGGATTTTAATACTAATCAACAGGAACCAGAGGACGGCTATTCAGACAAGCTTCAATTTGGGTGAGGACTGTGGTCATCTCTTCATAAGTGAGCTTAACTTTGCCAAAAACACGCTTGAGATGTGTTTTGGAGCTCTTGACTGCTGCCTCCCAAATACCACTGAAGTGTGGAGAATGCTCTGGTATGAATTTCCATTCAATGTATTCAGCACAACAAAATTCATAGATGGATTTCTGTGTCTTTTGTTCACCCAGAAATCCGACAAGCTCTTTAATTTCACGTTTGGCACAAACATAATTATTGCCGTGATCACTCCACAATTGAGAGGGGTAACCACGACGGGATATGAATCTGCAGAGACAAGCAATAAATGATTCCGAGGTGAGAGTAGACACCAATTGTAAATGGACAGCCTCTACAGTCAGAGACAAATACGCCGACATATGCCTTCACAATCATAGGTTTGCGGACATATCCGTTCTTGATATAGATCGGTCCAGCATAGTCAATTCCAATTTTATCAAAAGCAGAGCCAGGTGTCAATCGTTCGATGGGAAGTTGTCCCAACATCTAAGGATGAGATTTAATGGAGTGACGACGGCAGACTACACATTGGTGGGTTACAGATCTGACTGTCCATTGGATGATGTGAAAACAACGAGAGTTGGCCTGGCATGTAATAGATGCTTGTGCTCAGAAATGATGATGAGCTTTGTTATAGGGTGTTCACCATGAAGGATCACTGGGTGCATCCTTGTGTAAGGTAGCTTGGCATGTCATTGACGACCTCCAACTCGTAGTAGACCACATAAATCTATGAATGGAGAAAATGGTAATAAACAATTGCCTATGGGTAAAGATTGATTGGATTTGATGAGATCTATTTCAGTTGAGAAATGGTTGACCTGAATAACTGAAAATAAATAGATTTCTACAAGATTTAGCTCATGCACAGTGATGTAGTATGTGGATTGATGTTTAAATCTTCAAGGTTGATAATTGTTGACATACTGTGTAATCCAGGCAATCACTTGTCTAAGGTTTTCAAAAGACGAGTATCGGCTCAGGAAAACAACACATGTGGGCTTCATTAGCAGAGTGGTAGCTACATGACATACTTCTCTGTCCAACTTCGAGAAACAATCTAGTGAGAGTGAGGGTTGTCTGGGCCACTCATCAGGTGAGGCCTCCAACAAAACAGAACCATTCCACCACAATTTGTGATCAATGAGCTCAGAGGGGAATAACCCTACAGATGCACAATCTGCAGGATTCTCTGTGCCAACAACATGTCTTCAACATTCTGGAGGGACCAAATCAACCATCGATGTAACTCTGTTACCCACAAAGGTCTTGAATCTCCTAGGGTTGCCAGACGCCAACTCAAAACAATGATACTATCGGTCCAAGCATTAACATTGCTCATAGATATTCCAAACACTTCTCTGGTGTGGTGGAGCAGCAACCAGGACAGTAGTAAAGCACCACACAGTTCCAAATGCATAATGGTCTGCCGCTTTATTGGGAGACCTTGGTCTTGGACATAACTAGTGAAATGTGGACATTTCCAAGTGTATCAACCATTCGTAAATATACGACAGCTGCATATGCGTCCTCTGATGCATCTGAAAAACCATGTAATTGCTTGGAAACTAAGAATGCTTCCTTGGGGTACTAACATCGAGGAATTGGTTTGTTTAGGAGAGATGGAAATTCAGGCCTCCATTGCTGCCAAACATCTCGAATATTTGGAAGGTGCGGGATCTTCCTAATCAATTTTCTGTTCCCAGAATTGTTGAAAAAGGATCTTGACTTTGATGACTGCCAGAGAGAACCATCCAAGAACATTGAATATTCTGGCTATGTCTGAAATGAGAGTACGTTTCGTAATTTCCCCAGGGAATGGTGCTTGGGAAATGATTAAATGAAACTGATTAGTATTAGTTTTCTACTGCACACCAAGAGTTTTAGTTGATTCTTTCACATCAGATGTACATCTTGTACATCTCAAAGTTCTGGATTGATATGCTGGAGAACAGCTGATTCACTCGAATTCCACTTGTGCAATCGAAATCTACCTCTAGAGAATACACCTTGCAACTCTTTCTAGAGGTTGACTGCCGTTTTGACATTATTAGCTCCAGTCAGTCCGTTGTCAACATAAAATGATTGCTCTCCATAAGCTCTGTAGTGTTGTACATTTTACTAACATCAGCAGTGACAGCAATTCTATTGAGTCGAAATCTGAGGAGATCATCAACGAGTGACGAGTGCACAGTTGGTCCTACCAATAAATGGTCATTTAATGAGACACCAGACATGGAGTTGGCAGAGACATCAAAGACAGCTTGTACCTTTGTGGTTGTGCTTGATCCCTTGTATACGACATGTAAGGGGAGATAGAATATAGAATACATCATGTTTAAGTTTTTCAAAATTCTGTCTGGTACAAGTTCGGCATGTCCCAAGTCAAAGTACTATTTCATCACTGATTCAAACTGATTGTGTTGATCCCTCTTATGTAGTGAATGTAGATACTCCAAAGTGGGATCGAGATTCATCAAGTGGTTTGACATCAGAGCGTTTTAGTAGAGGGACAACGAATCTGCCTTCTTTATTTTGGTAATGATTTTTCTTGAAATGATTCAAACCACTTAGTTCTTCAAAAGATAACGCTGCTTCACTTGTTGAGTGCTCTTCAATTTCCCAAAACTTTCACAAACATCGTGAGTCACTAGATTGACTATCTTGAGTGTCTACATGTTGAAAGGTATGGTGCAGTTTTTGGCAATTCCTACAGTGATAGGAAGACTTTCATTCCTTCAAAAAATGCCCTGATTTGAGACAATTCATGCAGATCATTGCTCCTCACCATTGATAATTTCCTGTCATGGGACATACTCTTACACCTTGGGCAATAATACAGAGTGTGTCTCTTAGTCTTATGGCCAATACAGCAGGTACCATTAGATTCCAAATTGGCAACGAAGGATGCAACCGATTTCCTCGAGGAAGGATTTTCAATCCTTGTCACTCGCTTGTTTGAAGTGAAAGATTCGGATGCTCTTGCACGAAGATCGATAAACTCCAATATTT
Organism: Petrosia ficiformis; assembly: GCA_947044365.1. Taxonomy (NCBI): domain Eukaryota; kingdom Metazoa; phylum Porifera; class Demospongiae; order Haplosclerida; family Petrosiidae; genus Petrosia; species Petrosia ficiformis. Next base: position 2,910,683 of record OX345650.1, on the reverse strand, counting down.
CTCGATAGTGCGGCACATAAGACGTACTTTTTGTATGTTTCTGCCACTCAAATATGGTGTCAGAATCTAGTTTTAGTTGGATGATTGATGTAACAAATCGACTCAATGGTTCACATTCAGCCACATCTAGGGCACGCAGGTGCTGATGAAGGGTATCATGGAGTTGGTATAGTTCCTTTCCATTATCACTCCTCAGTAAAAAAGAGTGTCCAGAATCATTTTACATCGCTTTGATGGATGAGGCGTGGTCGATTGTAACGAGCCTTTAAACATTCAACGGCCGGCAGACCCTTCCTTGAAAGAATATTGTAAGTACACGAATTTCTCTGCATCAGTTAGGTTAGAGTGTTCATCGATGGAGATGGTGAATTGCTCCCAAAAGTTGGTCCAATTTAAAATGTTGGCATTGAAAGCTAGTGCATCGAGTTTTGAGATTTTCAAACTTTTGGTTTCTGTAACAACTGAGGAGGTTGACAAGGTGCTACATGAATTGAGTATCTTCCTGACCTTATGACAACAATCAAAATTGAGTTTTTTTAGATTTTAATGTAGAACGAGCAACTCGTCTCCTTCTAGCTCAAGACCAGCCAACCCATCATAAAGGTTCATGAGCTGCCCTTTGTGATCTGTCAGTTCTTCTTGATATTGTTGGATTAGAGCCAAGTCTTCGAGGCCATCAGGTGGCAAGGTTGTAATAGCATCACTGATGATGGTGAGAGATTCTTCCAAGTGAGCAAGTTTACGCAGTAGCAGCCTATGATCGCTCAAGGCTGAGATAGTTCTTGAAGCAACTAACAACCCTTGAACACGAATAGTAAGAGAGTCAATATCATCATCATCATGTTTTTCCATGATGTCTTGCTCCTTTTCAATGGTTCCCTCATCTTCAACATCTATAAGGTCAATTAGTTGAAAATGGATAGACTTGAACTCTGAGTCTAGAGCGCTCAATTTGGTTGATAAACATTGGGCATGGCGGTTAGCGGCTTCCTGATCAGGCATTTCTTCTAATTCAGTAGTAATTCTTGAACTAAAAAGTACACTAGTCAAAGTAGTATAACATTTAACTTTTGCCTCATATGTTGTAATTACAAAATGTACATCACTGTTTTTGGCAAGTTCATATTGTCCACCTAAATAAATTTTTATGTGGCACTGCATACATCTACATTATGAAATGTAGTTAGCTTTAAGGGCCTGATTGTCCTTTTATTTATGCTTTTATTATCAGTACCAATTGCCTCAAGATTTTTTCCCAATGGTGTATACACTAGCTGGTATTGAGTCAATTTGTACCAGTCTTATCAAAATAATTATTATGATAAATCAGTGAAATAGTATTTCTATTCATTGTCACATTTCAATTTAATAGGTACATCCAGAAGGTAAATATGTTGTAGATCTAGACAAAGGAATTGAAATGGCCGATGTGAGTTGATATTGATCATTAAAAGATTGTACATGCAATGTATATTATTTTCTGTCTGTCTGTCTTTCAGGTCCAACCAAACTGTAGGGTAGCACTGAGAAATGAAAGCTACAAACTCCATAAAATACTACCAAGCAAGGTATTATGTTTAAATATATATATATATATATATATATATATATATATATATATATATATATTAGGGCTGGAACGGATTCTGCTTTTACCATCCGGATATCTGTTCACAATAACGGTCGGATAACCGGATAATTGCTCTAAAAAAATTATGATTTGTTTGCACTAAAATATACTGTATTATCTCACCTTTTTGCTGTAATCAACTAAAATAGATGTTTATGCAAGCAGCATTGGTCTATTTACAGATTGTTCTGCTCTCTAAAAGCCAAAATGCTGGTAATATGAAGCAAGACTCTTATCAACGGCCATTTTATTGCAATTTCGACTTCACGTGTTTGGTTTCTACGCATGTGCAAACATTAAACGAGTGCCCGGATACAAAGAAATGGATCTGGATGTTTAGTTCGTGGATAATTATCCGGATAGTCAGATATCTGTTCCAGATATGTATATATATATATATGAAGCCAACATTCAAAGCTTCCAACAGTACTATAAATGTGCTACGTGCACCAGGGTTTGATTCGTGCACTGTGTGGTTTGTGGGCTCATTAAGTTGCAGTCGTGGCATGACACAACCTACACACACACACACACACACACATATATATATATATATGTAATATCAGGGAGTGCGGTACTATGGGTGGCCTGGAAACAAATGGCTGCCCGTACATTTTAATTGTAAGTGACAAGCTGAAATCTCTGCTAATACTAAGTCTTGATACACACATAAATTTTGATGTTGTGTGTTTTTATCACTAATAATACATTCGGAGATTTTTACAGTAGAGAACTGTTGAATGCCATTTTGTACTTAACATGTAATCAGAGAGTACAATAGTACTCTCTATAGGGATGGGATCAAAAAAAAATGGCCTCCCATACGTTTAAATTGCAAACTGAAATATCAGTGAATATCATAGAGATAAGTTTTATTACCACAAAATTAGCGTTTTTATGACTGCCAACACCTTCTGGATGACCAAAGATATTGTCAGTAAAGTAGAGAACTGGCAAGTGGCAAAACTGTGAAAATCTTTATCATAATTATTATTATCATATTATTTCTAGACAAATCATTTTTTTGTTTGTTGAACTACATGTATAACAATGATGCTAGCACCATTCCAGTTGCATTCATAGTAAAATTCATGTTTGTAATTACTTGTACCAAGATGATATCGTCAGGTACTCAAGGACAGCAGAGATCCTATCTCGAATTGGACGCCATTTTTATAAGTGTATTCGAGCCACATGAAAGTTAATTGCACATGCACGTGTGTCTGCAGAACATGTAAGATGTTACTAAAAAGGATAGTGCTTGTGACGTTAAAAACTTGTTAATATTAAAACTGATAATATACTATGATAAGCATTGGAATGCTGTATTGTGATTGACACTACTTGTGTGACTACGACAATGCTGTAAGTAAATAGAAAATAGGCGTCATCTGTTAGTGAAAGAGAATGATAATTAATTCATAAATAATATATACACAAAAGACTGACCTTCAATGATGAACAAACCTCGTAATTGTACCTATGTATATAATTATGCTGTAAAAACTTGATGTTAATGTTGTTATGATTGTATGATTTCATATGATATATATAATTATCCTTGCCGCGAAGCGTAGGCAGGAGGGTGTGGTAATCATATTATGTTTTTGTGTGTATTCACAACATTTTGGGAAAACAACAAACATGGTTGATCAAATGAGCTACTGGCAGACTTCAAAGTATACAAGAATAACAATAAATATATAAGTAACATAAAAATAACAAGAGGCTTTTGCTAAAATCCTTCGGTTATAATGTTTTCACAATGTTTATAACTTACAGTTATTGTTTCCAGACTTGAGAAGACAACATCAAGCACTGGCTCCAAGTATTCTTGCCATGAAAGTTACTTTCTAGCTCAACATATTTCAAGTAGGGTACTCACTGAAAATTTGCAAAATCTGGAAAATTGAAACCTTATTTTAAGAGAAGATTTTGAAATATCTTGTCTCTTTCTCAACAAGTTCATGTTTTAGTTTTTGCTAAAGTGTTTGAAAAATTAGAAAATTTTGTCTTGTGATGCTCACAAAAAAGTAGCTAAACCACTCAATAAATAATATATTTTTACTTTGAATATGAAGCAATGAACATTATATGGACTATATAAAGACTCGAACTCACTTTGAAAATTTTCAATAGTGAACTTTTGGGAAAGAAACAAGATGCTATTGTAAAATTTCAGTAAGTCGAAGGTGTACTATAATTCCTGACTATCTATTGATTTCAATTTTGCAGAAATTGAAAAATTCAGTGAGTACCCTATTTAAAGTCATGTGTTGTGCACATGATTCAACACGTTTTAAGCATTTTTTCACGCATTGAACTGTTTTCATAGAAATTTTTGACCACTTTGTTGAATGTTTCACAGGACTCATTGAAGACCTTTCTTTCTTCTTTGACTAAAATGTAAGACTTATAAACGCGAAAGAAACTAGTATAATGATACTAAAATCTTTCAGTTAAAACTCATTTATAATAATACAAACTAACATGCCAGTAATTTTTTATTACTTTTATTACATGTGCAATATTACTTTAGCACATAGCAAGTGTCCCAACTGCACTCATTTACACCAGTATTCCTGCAATCTACAAAAAATATTCACAAATTATCCACCATCAGGAAAAAAAAACAATGGAAATAAGAATAATAATAAAAACATTTTCAATAAAAATTAAAGCAAACGTAGGGACATCAAAACCCTACATCTTTCATTTTTATTGAAAATGTTTTTTTGTTATTCAAATAATAATTGAAGAACTCTGCAGTAAAATTTGGGCACAGTCTGAGTGCTGTAAGTGAAACAGAATAATCATGACATATTTGATACTAAAACACACAACAGACTAACCTTCCCTGTTCCAGGTATTCCAGCATCCAACTTTGACTAAACTGATGTACTTCAACAATTTATCAACAAACTAGGATAGTCATTTAAAACAATTGAAACAAGAATAATTTTTTAAAAAGAGCATGTAGGAATATCAAACCCAAAAAAGAACAAGATTAGGATGGTACCTTATATATGTATACATTATAACACACCTACGAATGCTATATCAGACTTATAATCCGTAGGGCCGAGGGCGAGGTGATGATATAGCACAAGTAGGCATGTTATAATTAATATATTTCCCAAAATACAAGACCTTTGTTAATGTTAGTTGCTTCTATTGTTTTGTCTGCTCTTTGGAGAAGGTAAGCGTTGTTTTCTTCTAGTCTGTTTCGACGGCAGGTTTTATATCTGACCACAGGGTGCTATATCTCATTTATAAACCTGTGGTTTACTTTTATATTTCTCGCCGTATCGTATCGTACAAAAGCATTAAACACCACTCGCACATAACAACCCTATACAAAAACACAGAGAAACTGCACTTATGTGGGGTTATTATTTTGAAGTCTGTGGTGTTTGGTTCTGATATCCTTACATGCTCTTCACTTTTTTATATGATTTTTTATTCATCTTTACATTTATACACCCAAGTTCATCTGTAAAGAAAGATATACATGAATATAAATTTTCAGAAACATATTCACGTGTTTACAATTCTGTGAATTCTAATTTTGTATCTGACATAACTTACCACTAATAATCCCTTAACTATTTAATGCTGTTTTTATCTTTTGCATTCTTATGGAATTATTCAATGTCTTCCTTTTTCAATAACAATGTGTGTGTTTGCTTGAGCCCCTATAACCTATAATAATAATCTGATTAATAATAATAGTTTATAATTATTTTTGAGTGTATAACAATGTGTACTGTACTGTACTGTACTGTATCGTGAGCACAGTACAACAAACGTACTATTGTCTGCTCTACTGTAATTGTCTGCTTTTGTAACTATATAGGTGGATCCTCTTGTTAGTTTGATGATGGTGGAGAAGGTACCAGACTCAACTTATGATATGATAGGAGGTCTTGATAAACAGATTAAAGAAATCAAGGAAGTTATCGAACTACCTGTCAAACATCCTGAACTGTTTGATTCTCTGGGGATTGCACAGCCTAAGGTCTTCCATCACACTATATAGTTATGTATACATGAATATACACGTGTTATAATGTGCATGTGATGAAATAATATCCATAGCACGAGAGTGGCATGTACAAGTTTGCAGATGTATTCATGATAATCCAGTACTGTAGGTATAACATCTGCCACTATACCAAGAAACTAGGAAGTTATAAATATATATATATTAGGCCTGTGTGATTATCGCAATTACCGTTTACTGTTTTTACTGTCCTATTGCGATAACGATAACACGTGTTGTTTTATCACGATAACATTGCGCATGCGCAAATGCTGTCCAAATGATAAAATTCCACGTTTTCTTATGTTGACAATCTGGTAGTGCATCATGGCTAGTAGTAGTAACTGAGGCTAAAAGTCCTGTCTGGAAGTTTATTGTGTTTCTTGCATGTGATGGAAAGTTTTTAGAGAGCGACAAGAAGAAGAGACGAAGCGTTCATTGCAAGTTGTGTAAGAAAGTATTATCATATAAAGGCAACACTACTAACATGCTGGTCCATCTTGAGTATAATCATAAAGAACTCATAAAGGTGAGGTTTCATCGAAAATGCCACGACAAGTGCAGGCAGGGCAGCACTCTATTGCAGAGGCTTTTGAACAGCTCTCTCTAATACCAAAGAGTTTCTCAAGATGGCAATCATTAACAGACTCGATATGTTACTGTGTAGCAAAGGACTTGCTTCCTTTTAATTGTATAAATGACCCTAAATTTTGGCATATGCCCTGAACATTTGAACCACCGTATATTCCCTCTGACTGGACAACTATAACTTGTACATGCCTGAGCTTTATGAAAAAGAAAAGACCCAAATGGTAAAAGTAATTGCAACAGAACTGCGGTACTTTGCCTTTACTTCGGATGGGTGGAGTTCTCGGGCAAACCACAACTATATCAGTCTTACAGTTCATTACATTGATTCGCAGTGGGTAATAGGTTGTCATCTCTTAGAGACTGCTGAATGTACAAGTGACCATACTGCCAACAATCTAGCCATATGCCTAGAAGAAATGATTACTTACAACCTGATCCAAGATGTTTCAACAAAATGAAATTCATCTTACTATATTGTGGAGCATATCTTAAAACAGCAGCAACCACTGTGTGCTGCTTTTCTGGAGATTCATAAAACTGAAAAATAAAAGTGATGTAGAAATCATTGCGATGGAAACATTTTTGGATGTTATGCACCCATACATGTATGTACAAATCACTGAATCAGTAGGAGGGGAGGAGTGGGTTACACTGTCAGTAGTGAGGCCAATTGTATACAAGCTGATCAACAAGCACCTTGTTGATACTCTCTCAGACAGTTGCCTGAAAAAGACAATGAAGGGAGCAATCCTCAATGACTTGGAAACTCGTTATACTGATCTATTTGCAGCAGATCTTCTTGACAAAGCCTGTTTTCTAGATTCATGCTTCAGGATGCTGTCTTTCTTAACAGAGGCTAACAGGAGAAAAATAATCACTGATACTAATAACGCAGAAATCTTGGAGAAAGCTCAGATCAGGAACCTCCAGAAAAGTGGCCGAGAAAGAATGGCGGTCTCATGACTCTTTTGAAGGATATTTGTGAAGCAACAACAGAAAAGCATCCAAAGAAAGCTGCTAACAAAGATATTGAAAAGTACTTGTGTATTGATAGCTGTTATGAACAGAAACCTCTTGATTAGTGGAAGAACTATGAAGCACAGTCTCCCATTAATTGATCGAGCCACCTGGAATGAATGACACAACTTCTTAACTACATGTATATACATGTATAAAACACATACGCGTATGTGACACAAACACACACACACACATATATATATATATATATATATATATATATATATATATATATATACATGTATATATATAATACATGTATATACACACACACATTAATCTCCATGGATAGCAATCATAGGGATGGCCCTGTGCGCCATAAAAACTTTGTTGGTGTTGTTCCTCCTTCTAACTGGGAAGTTAAACAGTGTGTGTATGATAGCTAATTTATGTGTTATGTGATTGCAGGAGAGCATTAAGGGAATAAGTGCACATCAGCTACATTGTATATGAATGCTCTGTCAACCTTTGTCGAATGAACCTACTTACATGTAAAGTAATGATCATAAAATTGTAGGATGTAAACACACATGCCCTAAGCTGTATGACCCTGCTTGGTAAGACTCTGTTGAGTTGACGAGGGTAGGAAAATATCAGGAGAATTAATGTGCAGATGTGGAGCATCAAGTTCATTTTGTAATTTTTTATTGTGACTTGTCTCGTGGAATGAAGCTACATGTACATGTAGATATGTGTGAACTGAGCATCTTTACTGGATGTAGCCCAACTGCAATAACTTTCCTTTTTCCTTTAAATTATACCATAGACTCTTGTCCACCATTCAACATCAGTCACTCCATTCATTTGACAAAGGTCTGCATTTTAAATAGTATTTGTATGCTTCTAGCTTTTAATGAGATTCAGTTGCTTCTGAAAAATGTTACATTAGTAAAATGGCAGTAGACCCTTAGCTATTTGAATCTGAATTCCCAGATTATCCAAAATCGAAATAAAAATCCTTTTTGGCACTCACATGGTGCGTAGGTGGAAGGGTATGGTATGGTAATCATATTGTGTGTCTGTCTGTTCGTTAAAAAAATGGGAAAGTAACAAACATTGGTGGCTCAAACGAGCTACTGGCAGACTTCAAATTATACAAGGAACAAAACTTACAGGCTTTTGCTAAAACTTTTTGGTTACAAGTTATGACAGTTTATATCAGTCACGGTTTAAATTATATTTCAGAGAGCTCAGTTACACCTAGCCTCGTACCCAGGTTTTGTAGATGGCGGAGAAAAAGAGTCTGGATTCAACTGTTTGCACATGTGCTAATTAACGTGTAAAATAGCACATAGTTTCGAACAAAATCTGGATATTCAAAGTGCTGTACAGAACAGAGATCGCTGGATCAAAACTAGCTATAATTATTTTATTGATTATGCTACCTATTTTCAGTAGACTACAGTAGTTTAGTTCTGGAAAGATATTCTGCATTTTCTTAACTGGACACAGATTGAGATCATCCCTGAATGTAGGAAAGAAGAATTCCTTCATATGTCTCCCTAGCCTTACTTATTTTGTCAGGGTAACTGGGTGGAAACTGAACTCTTGAGCAAACGGGTTCTGCCTCATGTGTTACTTGTTTGTGAACAAGTTTTCATGCACTCCACAGACTGACTGCTCAGAGTACTCAAAGACCGATGAACACTTGTTTCCATTCAGCCTGAGGGGAATTCTGTCTACTGGCTACATTTCCAACTCCTTGATCAGACATCCTTAACTCTTCGCAACTCTGCCTTGGTTTTTTAACTGTCAAATTTCTAGTTGAGTCTCTCTCCTACGTTGGAACATTCACATCATGTTCTATGTACTGTAGAGTTAGATAAAATTTGTAATACTATAATGTATATGTATTTATATAATTATGTACAGTGTGCTTGCGTCACATACATGTACATGTACATGTTGTTAAGGAGACTTATGTCATTCTGGCGGTTCAGTCTATCAATACAAAATGTGGCTGTGGCACATAAAAGAACGCAGACAGAAATCAGCTTGTAGAAACTGCAACTTATAATTGTTTTAGCTAAAAGACATGTTGATACATTATATAAAAAGCTTTATAGAGTAAGAAAAGTTGTAAAACAAAATATGTAGAGAAAAAAGTATCCCTATAATTGCTTTGTGGTGTCCAGCATTCAGTAATAATGGCTGACTTCATCATGCCTGAAACACAACAGCCTATTATAGTTATTATTTTGATTATCCATTCTTTTTTAAAGGACCCTGTAGAACTTTAGGAATATATTTCAGGTAAAATAGCTAGCTATTAGTTCCAGTATCTGCATAAGCTACAAGCAGCTTTCTGTTTGCTGGTCTGTAGAGCTCAAGTGTGTGTTCTATTACGCACCACACCCATTAATTGACTGAGCCCCCTGGAGTGACACAACTTCATTAACTATGCAACTCGCATACTCGAGTAAGTGACACAATAATAATTATAAATATATATATATATATATGTACATACATTAAACCCCGTGGAAAGCAATCATAGGGATGCCCATAAAAATAAGTATAGTATAATTATATATTGTTGGGTTTCAGACATGAACAACGTCAACACAAGCAATCATAGGGATACTTTTTTATGGCCTGTAGAGCCATCCCTATGATTGGTTTCCCACAGGTTCGATATAGGTTTATGTATATATATATATATTTGTGTCTCTTGTTTGAGTATGCGTTGTAACGTAGTTAAGGAAGTGTGTCATTCCGGGAGGCTGAGCCAATTAATGGGTGTGGCACATAGTAGAATGCGCGCTCAAGTTCTACAGACCAGCAGGAAGAAAGCTGCTTGTAGCTTTACATAGAAACTGGAACTAATAGCTGTTCTAGGTGCAATTCATTCCTAATGTTCTACAAGAACCTAGAAAAGTAGATAATCAAAATAATAACTGTAATAGTATGTAGTGTTTCAGAGTCAGCCATCATTACCGAATGTTGGACACCATAAAGCAATCATATATCTTGTTCTCCGTGTACTTGTTTGTTGTTAACTTGTGAATCCTGTTTTTAGGGTGTGTTATTGTATGGACCACCAGGAACTGGGAAAACACTACTTGCTAGGGCAGTGGCTCATCATACTGAGTGTACCTTCATTAGAGTCTCTGGATCAGAATTAGTTCAAAAGTATATTGGAGAAGGTTAGTACAGTATATGGATCTTACATGTGCAATTGTGCAGAACTGACCACACCTTCATATGAAGTCATGTGACTCATGGCCACTTACCTCACATACTGCAATCTCAAATAAATTCATCTGCAAGTGCTAAGAACATGTTTCATCTCTGTATAAAGTAGGGTATTTTCAGTATATCATTTACATTTTTGCTTAAATAGTTGATATGGTTTGGAGTCTGTTTTTTATAACTTATACTCAACAGAATTATTTTTCTTAGTTGTCTATCTCACCAAAGTTGATATTCATATATTCTGGTATTATTTGTAGTGAATTCAGCCTACAGAATCTTGCAAGTAAGTGAAACGGCAAGTTCTTGGTGCAAGACAAGATATGCCTACACTTATAATTATGTACATGTAGTTAACTTAAATTTAAAGAAACTGGTCAGTTAATTAATTTTTTATAACAGGTCACAGCTCTGACAAGAAGCCTACAAACATTTGTTATGCAGTAAATCAAATCACCTGTATAAATAAAACATTGTCTAAAATAGTGTGTGTTGAAAATTAAGGCATTGTGTCATGAAATATAGAAAAAAATGTTCAGGTTTACTTATGAGTTGAAATATACCGTAGCTAATAAAGTAGAAATCATAATTTAACATATTAAAATATTGATAAGCTACATAACATGTAACAAATCCTGTTGTGTAACAAATTCAATAATCAATGAAAGCAAACGCTCATGTCAACTTCAGACTGAATTGATTATCATGTATTTATTTTTTATAGGCTCTAGAATGGTTCGTGAATTGTTTGTGATGGCTCGTGAACATGCTCCTTCTATTATCTTTATGGATGAGATTGATTCTATCGGTTCATCACGTATAGGATCTGGATCTAATGGTGAGATATTATGTCTGAAGGTGTTTATATTTCATTTGTTTGAAATTAGTGTTGTTTTAGTTAACTATTGCTATAACTAAAATAGTAAGGCATTATTACTTGCGGTTAACTAACTGACTAAATTACAGGCAATAACTATAACTAATTAATAGGAAATTGGCACTGTCATTTATTTAGTTAACTATAACTAATAAGTGTTTTAGTTACATGTAATTAACTATAAATATAACTAAAATTATGATAAACTAGTGATATTACTAAAAGTGGTCTTTATTATCATATTAAGCAACAATATCAGAGAGTATTATCTCAGAGTAGGTAGTACTCTCTATGTAGGGATAGTCTCATTCCCAGCTGCACCCACTATGTGGAGAAGCGTCTGGTGACTTTTTAGCAATTTCGTTGTGCTTATAATAATTATTATAAGTTATTTAAAAATCAATCAGGGTGACCCACCAGAAAAAAAAGCCTTGGGGGAAACACTATCATTAATTATGAGTGTACATGTATGTTTTTTACTTGTGGCAGGGTTCTATACTTTGGGTGCATTCACTTTAATATTTAACTATGTACTTATCATTTTTTTAGCTGATAGTGAAGTACAGAGGACAATGTTGGAGTTACTGAATCAACTTGATGGATTTGAAGCGACTCAAAATATTAAAGTAGTGATGGCTACTAATAGGATTGATATTCTTGATCCAGCTCTTCTGAGACCAGGACGAATTGATAGAAAAATAGAATTTCCACCACCTAATGAAGAGGTAGGTGTATTTCCTATCTTTGTTTAATGTCCATGAACTTCTTAAAATACTAATGTACTCTATACAATGCGAGTATGCAAGTAACATTTGTGTGTATATATATGTAATATATATAACATGGCTTCGAGGTGTGTATCAGGCTATCAGCAATATCAGACCTGAACCCCGAGATAGAAGCCCGAGGCGAAGCCGAGGGCTGCTATCGAGGGGTGAAGGGCTGATATTGCTGATACACACCAAGAAGCCATGCTATATATAATATATTCTTTACCTAACATGTACATCAATGTTACCTGATATCTACGGCTCTACGCTCCTTTTTCCATTTGTCTCCAACTCTTTTCAATTTACAACTTGACTGCACATGCTCAGACTGATGCAATCTATTATGAATATCATTATAGGTCTTATATCAGCCCTGTGGTTTCATATCCACCTGTGGTTGGGTGTATATCGCGTATATAACACCTGTCGGTAACTTTGATGTGGCTGTTAGCTATGGTATATATATATATATATATATATAAACATAGCAACTTACTTTTAAATTATTTTTATCATTGTTACATGATCAATAAACAACATATGAAGGTCAATTATATAGTACTTAAAAAATGATTACAATGTATCTAAATGAATAAAACACCCTCAAACCTTATCCAACATTTTTTTGCTCTAGATCTATCACTTACTAAATATGTATATAATCACAGAAAACATAATTATTACAATTTAGAAATAGCTTTTTTTTTTAATATTAATAATTCTTAGCTGCCAAACATTGATGGTGTGTAGTTTCTCTAGATATTGTCCAGTTGTAAAATTGAAATTGATAATTTATTAAAAATATGAAAGAAGATATAGGGATATCAAAACCAAAGAAGCACACAAACAAGATTGGAAAGTTAGTACATTAGCTACAAAATTAAACTAACCACTTCCATACGACCTATACATAAGTGTAGTTATGTGTTGTGTATTTTTATGGCCCTTAGGGCCATCCCTATGATTGCGGTTTAATGTAAATATATTCTTGTGTCACTTGGGGGGGCTCTGTCAATGAATGGGCTTGGCACGTATTAGAACGCGTGCTTGAATTCTACAGACTACTATATATCTTGTTTATACTTACATGTATGTAGGGTAGGTTATATGGAAGAAGTTAATTCAATTTTGTTGCTAATGTGCTATCCTACTGCTGTTAGTGGGCTTTTTTGGTTTAATGGACCTACCAGTATAGTGTACACATTTTCTTTCATTTTTTTAGTTATTATCTTGTTCTATTATTTTTTGAACGAGTACATAGCTGATAAATTGTGAAGTAAAATTATCACTAATGCTATTAAATAGTGGTGTTGAAATCAATCTTTGTTATTGAAACTTTTCATTATATTTTTACAGGCTCGTCTTGATATCTTGAGAATCCATTCACGTAAAATGAATTTAACAAGAGGTATTAATTTACGAAAGATTGCTGAACTCATGCCTGGTGCATCTGGAGCTGAAGTGAAAGTAAGTCATATCTTATGTGGAAACAGCTAGTCATGCAGGATATTGTTTTAGTGAATCTTTAAGCTGAACCATATACAAAGTGTATTGAGAGCGGGACAAGAGTGGTGAAAATAGATCTGGCAGTCTTAGTATTGCACACACCTGATAATTTAGATATTAATTTGTTAATTTCTGGGGGTATCTATCATCTCAACCAACATATATACTTGAATATAGTGTGATATGATTTCCTTAGAATGGCCTAATCTTGTTTGTTGTCGCATTTTAATCTACCAGCCAGTTCGATTAGTTTTGGTGGATAATTGTAGCTCTTTAGAATTGTTGTCAGATTCTAATTTCTATTTAGTGTTCTTTACCTAGTAGTATACTTCTTATTCTCAACCAGTGCCAATCAGCAATAGAAACATATTATGTGTTTTATATATGTATCTATATCTAAGAGACCATTATTTTGGTTTCGTCAATTGGTAGGTGAAGATGTTAATGGTAATAGCAGAAAGGATTGTATACTGTATTGATTGATGCTATTTCATTTCAGTTATCCTTTATTTTGTTTCAGGGTGTATGTACTGAAGCAGGTATGTATGCTTTGAGGGAAAGGAGAGTTCATGTGACACAAGAAGACTTTGAAATGGCTGTTGCTAAGGTAACTATATGTTTATTTTAGACTCCATTGCCATGGTAACTAGAGTAGTCTATCCTTCATAGACTCCAAAACTATTACATTTTGTCAACAAAATAACTTGGACTATTTATATATAAAACTGTTTATGGTTAGAAACTCCATTGACACAAATGAGAGTTTGTGCTAGGAGTCTAAATGTAGGATAGACCACAATTACATGGTGTTTAACATATACATATACACACAAATGTATAGCAAGCACAGTATTATACATGAACTCAGCCATAAGTAATGTGTCATACAAGTATGTGTCTCCAGCACCACAACCGATACTGGAATTATTGATTTTGAAACCCGAATGTCTAGGAGACCATGTTCCTTCGTTCCATATGGTTTAAGAAGAGTAGGGTTAAATCATTTCATGCATCCCTTATAGACCTGCCTAGTGTTCATGTCATAGTGGGTTCATTTTGGGTCATTAAGTAATTCTTGTAGACAAGTATTTCATTGTTGCCGAGACTCCAAGAGCATTATTCCCATTGGCAGTGGGGGAGACACAACCTTTTTTAAAGGAAACGGATAAGCATAACCATGACATTAAACTCTTATCATGATGCTTCAATGCTTTTTTGTAGGTAATGCAAAAAGACTCAGAAAAGAACATGTCCATCAAGAAACTGTGGAAATAAGAAATGACTATCATAATGTACAGTCATAATTCTTATAGTAATCATTATTAAATTATCAGTGACCTTTTGATGTAAACAACTGTAATTATGGCATGCAAGGCCCATCCTTATGATTGTTTTCCATGTGGGTTTATTATACCTTGACTTGGTCAATTATTGGGCATGGAAAGAAAGCTAACTAGTTTGTGTACGCTATAATCAGGTGGACTCCAAGTAAAGAACATTGGTGGTGTTGATTTTGTTCTGAAGGGTTTAAGGATTTTCAGTTCCTCACTGAACTTATTTCGCAAGTCCTGTTGAAATAGTACAACTATCAGGGATCTGAAGTAGGAAAGTTGTTTTGTTCAATATGTCGCTTTTTTCATGACAGAGCTTCAGTCACTTAGTGAAGTAGCTAGTCACTACTTCACTAAGTGATTGAAGTGTCATAGAATCTCCTAAAATTGATCTTCTGGATCAAGGGGGTCCAAACACAGATAAAAACTGCTGAAATTGTTTTGAGTCATCTGGTGCATAATGCATTATGAGTATGATGTAGGGATGGCACCCGTCACCCAAAAAAAGGCTGCTATATGTTTCAATTGCAAGTGATGAGCTGAAATCTCTGGTAATATAAACAGTAAGTTTTAATACACACATACCTTTTTGTGTTTTTATGACTACCAACACTGAATGGTTGGCCAAAGGTTATCCTTAAGTTAGAGAATTGGCGAATGACAAAACTGGCAAAATCTGCTTCATATTCTTTGTTGAACTATCACAATGATTCTAACACCATTCCAATTGCTTTAATTGTAAAATTCTGGTTTACAAGTATTGAGATTACAGTGACAGTTCTTTGTATTTTGCTTTATAGCGGTGTATGTACTTATGTTGGGTAATATGGAAGTGGTTTGTTTAATTGGCTGCTTCCCAGAATGTCTAATCCCAAAATGTCTACATGGTCTAGGGTCTAGGGTCTAGGGTCTAGGATTTTCATTTAGACATTTTGGGATTAGACATTCTGGGAATGATCCGTTTAATTTTGGGTCCTACGTTAACCTCCCAAACTTGTTTTCATGCGTTTTGGGTTTTGACGTCCCTACATCTTTCATTTTTATTGAAAATGTTTTAAAATTAGACTGGATAGACAGCTAAGTCAGCAACTTGACAACACCATACCATCCACAGGTTTAGTTGATACCCTTTTTTGACACATCAACATGTTTCAATATAATTATTTTATAAAAAACAAATGGGCTACGTAAAAAAAAAATTGAACGATTTAATTAATGGCAAGAACTGGTAGGCATTTGCAGGAATTTTCTGATTACTAATTAGAAAATTTTCCAATTACTAATTTCCTAATCAAGTGCATTCTTATAATCTTTCTAAAACATGTACATAAGATGATATAAAAAGGTTATCTCAACAGTAGCACTGAGTGTTCATTAGTAACAACAGCATCAGCACACATGTACAGCTGGAACATCGATGTTATATTTTACCATGCAGCTTGAAACAGGTTTAAGATCTATCTATGATTATGCACTTCAATATAATCTGTAGCTACTTTGCAAATATTAGCAATTTGCTACATTTATCACCTCAGTCTGGTTCTTCCATGAATACTAAACCTAGCATGTCCAGCTCACCTGTCCTTGCCCGTAGTATTCTTCTATATCTGTGCACATGCAATATTAATAAGTGAAAGAGCATGTCTAGTGTGTTGATAAAATTAATATAATACATAATATTATAGTTTCAGTGCACATAGACTAACGCTCAATTTTAGTATCATGTGATTTATTTAACTTTCTTCTATCCAAGTCATTCCTGCCCAGGCTTAATACTGTGTTCTGAATTGAATAAAGCACCTGTTGTCATGTATACTATATATACTGTACTGATGATGCTCACTGTCAGTGCGATCTAGCCTAAACCCTGCAACCCTAAACCTAATCAACCACAAACTAGGCATTAATGAAATTTCAATGCTCCAAGTAGTCTATGCTTAATTACTATTCAAAACTGAAGTTGTTTGAAATTAATAATATATATATATATGTAAATAGATGTGCTGGTAAGCTGAACATGCTAATTTTTGCATTCATGGAAGAACAATCAAATAAAAAAAATAATTCAAATTGGCTAGTGAATAATTCCATATAATATCAATGTCTCTACCTAGCCTCTTTAAAATAAATCAAATGAAAGGTTAAGCTGGACTGAGGTGATGAATATTGAAGCCATTAATTACGCTTTACCATATTAGTAGTAACGCAACTGACAGTGACCACTATGCACTGTTAACTGACTACAGTGCTACAATAATAGCACTGGTTGAAGATTTATCTCGTAAAATTGGAGGTGCATATGTATATGTTGGCCAAGCTAAACAATATTTATTAGAAAGAAAGTGAAGATAAAGTTAAATGTAGTATTGTCCTGCATTATAAGTTTATGTTTATAAACAACTATATAAACAATTCCCTTTTCCATTTTGCCACTTTTCCTCTACATCAAACCCAAATAGTACTGATTTCAATTTTGGTTTATAAAGAATCTATATACAGTCATTTAAATATGAAAGATATTCGCATTGATCTAAGTACAATAATGTAATTTTTAATTTAAACTATAAACAGAAAAAGTGTTCCGATGACTTCTTTGCTTCTATTTCAAACACATATCTAGCTAGCTCACGTCTTTCAGCCAAAACCTCAGCTTTGGACATCAAACACTGTTCATAGCGCTTTCTGTCACTATAGACACATTTTTTCTCATGCCATTGATGTGTCAAGCCTGGATCAGGAGCACGAATCACTTTTAGCTTATGATGAAGTATTCTTTCATAAAACTCCACATCTTCACCTCCCCATCCTGTAATTCGAGTATCAAGGCCACCAACGTCAATATAATCAGATTTGTACATACAGAGCATACCATATGAATAAGAGCCCCAATGACCTGTGTCTCTAGAAATGTGTGGCCTAAAAGGTCTTCGTTTGAATTTATAGACATAGTCCATATTGTACCATTTGAAAATTTCGGGGTAGTAAACTTGCTTACCTTTGACAGTATTTCGACGACACCTTCCAAAAAATGCCGTGTCTACATGCATATCAACATCACAAAGAAATGCTAAATCATTGTTTTCTAATATCTTCATACCAGCATCAAGTGCTTTAGCTCTTGCAAAATCACCCTTACCATGAATTATTGTAAACCTTGCATGAGGATAATTCTTTGAATACTTGCTAATCAGAGTGTTACAGTGATTTAAATCTTCAA
Organism: Petrosia ficiformis; assembly: GCA_947044365.1. Lineage (NCBI taxonomy): Eukaryota > Metazoa > Porifera > Demospongiae > Haplosclerida > Petrosiidae > Petrosia > Petrosia ficiformis. The sequence continues at coordinate 2,892,507 of OX345650.1, read as the reverse complement.
CTCCATATACTATTAGCATCAAGTGTGTATTTTCACGAGGTTTTATTGCAAGCTGTTCATACATCTGGAAAAAGTTCTCCAGTCTTTTTGTAACTTTATTTATAGGTACTACAAAATTAACCACTTCGTCCACTGTATTTTTAGAAGGCTGAAGAATAAATGATGGATACAAGGGTCGTAGGAGTGAGAATCGCCTTTGCACAATAATATATGGATTATTTGCATCAGTAAATTCTGCATCTACTATATACTCATTTCCTTTCATGCCATTATGACGTAAATATCCATTTAATAAGTTACGAAATACTAGTGGTGATGGGTATTCCAGGTTGGCTAAGCGAACTATCTCTATCAAAACATCTTCCAATTCCCTTTTATGGTACTTATAAACAGTTAACAATCGCTGAGGATTACTTGATTCATCTTCATAGAGTGAATGAGAATCAAAATATATCCAAGGTTGTAACTCATATTTTCCTTTTGGATGAAAGTGAGATGAAATGTCTTCATCTGTACGTAACAGATCATCAGTATAGTTGATACCACAGTGTTGAGTATGTTCATTATTTGTTGAGCGTGATAAAAGATTTTGACACAGCCGATTGACAGTTTTACCAAGTGAGACAACCATTTGCTTTGTTTCGTTATATTCCAATACTTTATAGAAGTAGTGTAAAGCATACATGTGTGATTCTGTCCTCACAGGATAAATTGTAACTAATTTATGAAAGAAATTCCTTGCCCATAATGTGTTTGAATTAGTAGTTATATCTGTGGAATCTTCAAAAAATACATCTTGATTCTAGAGAAATAAATGCATTTTTGCTCATTAATTATTAATTATGTACTATAAATGTATGTATGCCAACTACATAATTATAATACATAATGATGGTAGGGTATTTATGAATAATCTTTAATATCTATTGCAATTGTTCTATCTACAGTTGTACCTATACTATTATAGGGATCTGCATTGGTAGCCTATATTAAGACATAGGCAGTATAGGCAACAGCATTACCTATACCTTACTTATACAGTGTACACAATATTTGTCAGGCTTTGCAGATAACACTATTGTCTAACAGCAAAAGTACAGTCAGGATATACTTTAAAATAATTAAAAATATGTGCAACAAATTAGCTACATGTGTCATGCATAGCATCATTGTGAATAATTAACACTATGCCCATGTGTGTGAATGATTGTAAACTATATAAATACATATATTTCACATAGATGATATCTGAATATAGGCAATTTGGATTATGATTTATAGGTGTATTGGCAAACTGCTGTATAGGTGCATCTCTAGTTCTATCATTAATTTTGTCATTTGTTTGTTGAAGTGATATTGTTTTTAATAATTATCAGAAATAATATTACATACTTTAATATACTCACCTTATCATAAGAACCATTTGTACACTGAACACCTACTTTTCTACTAATACATCGTCCCAATTCAAGATCTTCTTGTATTACATTAGAGTAGTTGTTCATGTAGTCTGCCAGACATGATTTGATTTGAGGCACCAGACTATGTAATAGACCATAGCTTATCAAAATTCCTGGTCCAATTTTACAATACTTCTCATGTGGAAACAACTGATATTTCACAATGTCAACTTGGGATAAATATTTCTGATATCCAATATAGTGAAGTTCCTCTGAGTTAAATTGCTGTACAAACTTTCTAAGTTGTTTGGTGTGAACATAAGTAGCATTCTCAACTATCAGGAACCAGTTATATACATGTGCATAGTTGTCATGAAGATACTTTAGCATAGTGAAAGTTCTTTTCTGTGGTGGGTAAATTTTCATTCCAAGTTCTGGAAGCTGTACTACAAAATCTCTGCTGACACCATGAGGAATTATACATTCTGGGTGCACAAAAATTATAATGTCAACGGGCCCTGCCCATGTATCAAGAAATAGATTTATTTTATTGACATGATCACATCTTCTTAACACTATAGATATTAACACATCTTGCTTTTGTTGCAGTTTCTTTATATCATACTTAAAGGACTTTCTGGAAGCAAACATTTTTGAATCATACCACTTTGGAGCTTTTCTTGGATCTTGTTGAGATTGTTCTTCTTCCTCAATTAGCCTGTCCTTGACATATATTGTCTCAACTTCACTTAGTTTAGAGTATTGCCTTGAAAAATCTGTTGGTTCAATAATTTGCAAAGGTTGGAATTCCTGGGATAAAATCAGATTATTCCAAAATGAATTCTTTGTGTTGAAATACAGTGAACTATAATTATTTTTAACTAAAAGAGTAAACTGCTCAGCTAATACATGTATACATCCCATAACTTATGCATATTATTAATGGCCTATGGCCCTCGTGCTTGGTGATTATAAATCTGATATAGCACGAGTGGCTGTGATATAACCAATATATATCATGAAAGACAAAACCTTTGTTGATGTCTGATGCTTCTCCTACCTTTTTGTCGGCACTTTGGAGAAGGTAAGCTTTGTTTTCTTGTAGTCTGTTTCGACGGCAGGTGCTATATCTGACCGCAGTGCTATATCTGCTGACCGCAGTGCTATATCTGCTGACCGCAGTGCTATATCCCTGTGGTTTACTTTGATGTTTCGCCGTATCGGGATATATATATATATATATATATATATATGTATATATATATATATATAGATATGTAATATATGTAGATGTTATATGCTGCAGCTAAACTATATACCCCAGTTTTCGGATCAAGAAATTCGATGTTTTATTAGCTGTAAGGCAAATACAAAACCATACCCCACCCCTGACAGCTGCGCGTATACTACCTAGAACATACAACTTGCTCCTAGTTAACCACATCCTACATATATTATGTATTGAATCGGGAATAGACTATATAAAGCAAAATTATATACCACAATCACTACTTATCAACATACAAGTTCAATTGGGTTAACAATGTGTGAATTTAAAAACAATGTGAAGAATAGAGTTCCTTTGAACTTTAGAATTCATTCACATTGATAATATCAGTTTGTTCACACATATTAATCAACTTTTAAAGTAAAATGTATCACTAGAGACTTGTGCAGCTGTGAAGGTGCTGGAATAGAAATGCATACATATAATTATGTTATTTTAACTGGTTATATGAATTTCATTTGCTCTTTAGACATACTAAATAAATAATTATGGTGAGAGAGTTTCATAGAAATTGTGTTATATATCTGTGTAGTCATATGCAAGAATTCACTTTTGTACTGTATTATTATATCGTATTATTATAACATATTAATTATCAAGTGTATTATGAAAAACATAATACATGATAAATAAACTTTGCAATTGACCATATTCAGCAATGAAGAGAATGGAACAATTCTACAAGCATTGCACAGGATGCACTCAGTGTGTACACAGTGAGTATGTATGTATACATTGGCTTAAAGATTTCCTAATCACTCTGTTGTACCACTGTTTTATGGGAATCAAAACACATTCCACACTTTCATGTACAAATTTTACAATACAAAATAATGTGTTATTTCCTTTACACAAGATTAATTATTAAATTTGTTTTTCGCAGTCTTCAATAACTTCACTTACAGAAATAACAAGGAGCACATTACAAACAAAGTAATTATATACAGAAATGGAATTAATTACATCGTGCATTTTTTTTACAGACACCATTCACGGCATTCATCACAAAAATTTAATACTAAATTAGCTTACCTTTGATAAATCTTGATCCATTGCAACTGTAACTCCACCATAGTAGTAGTAGTATGTAGTTTTCCATCCACCAAATGTCAGAGTAACTGTACAGCCAAACGTGATACCTAAAAGTATTCCGAAGAAAAAAAATAGACACTGCCGTTGTCTCAAACATCTATTGGTTCTACATCCGCAGAATGCCATTTCTTTTTATCACTGCATGCCGCATAAAAATTAATTTATAATTATAATTATAATTATGGGCGTGGCTCCAGTTTCTCATGTATATAGGTGTGGTTCATCATTTAGGGTGGATCACTACAATGAAAGCTTCAGTGAATTCTCTGCTGGCTTTCGTTTTGGGACTAGCAATCGGTTGCACATTTTCTCTGACAATTGCATTGAATTGGTGTCAAACATGTGCATCTTGCAGCCAAACTGAACTAATTGTCGATAAGCAACTGTTTTCATTATTCTCAAATATCAGCAACAGACCACAAAGTGCAGGTATAAAAGAACCAGGAAAGCCTCTAACTATAATCAGCGATGAGAACAATCGCAGTGGTAACACAACCAGAAACATTGGAAACATTCTATCAGCCGTATTTGCCGGAAGAGAACTTGGGAATCCTTTACTAGCTGCTGCCTGTGATACATGGGGTCTAACTGCATCAAAATTCCTAACATTTGTGGAGCTCCAGTCACCTGCAAGTACTAACATTAGCATAGAAGAGCCGTCTATTGTTGAACTAAATACAACAGATGACACATATCTGTCAGCAATCTTGAAATATGTTCACAAGTACCACTATTACTACAACTGGTATGTAATTGCAACAACCAATACTTATATACAAATGGATAGATTAAAGGAAGAGTTGAACAAAATGAATCCAGATAGTGTAATTTACATAGCAGGAAAAGCACTAGATCTAAACTACTGCAGTGTAGAACCAGGTGTTGTTTTGAGCCGAGCAGCAATGCAAAGAGTAATGCTAAAGTGTGACCTGAAAGGTGATGAAAATGTCAAACTGCAAACATGTATTTCCAAAGTTCTTGGTTTTCAGTGCTCTAATGGTGACCAGGTGAGAATACACTAATTTTAATTTTCACAGAATGTTTAATCTTCTTTCATGTTAGCCTTATGTAAAACTAAGCTGTTTCCCTAAACACATGCATGTCATGCATGCTTTGTTACAATAGCAATGTTCTCTTTAGATTCACTTATATCATGTACTTTTACTATAGACTGGTGAACTAGTACTGAAACTTTCAGAGGGAATCTCTTTAGATGTAAAGACTTTTTGGAATATAATACAGCTTGAGAAAGCACTGTTAATCTATCCAATGAGATATCCAAAAGACATATACACATTACACACATATTTAGAATTTTTAAAGTACAGAGAAAAGACAAACTCAACTACAAATCAGCTAATAGGTTCAAACTCTGACAGTAAAAATGAAAAATGTCTACAGGAGGGATTTGGAAAATTGATCTCTTCAAAATTGTTTCATCCTAAAACACGGTACCATGCTGTAAGTTGGTCATATTTTGATTCACATACAGTCTATGTGGATAAACACATCTATCCTAAATTAAAGTTGGGGATGTATAACAGTTGGAATCACGAGATTAAAGCAGTAATGAAAGAAGTGAATAAAGTTGGTACTCGAAAGAAATCTACTTCTCTATCATTTCAGAAAGTTGTTAATGGTTATATGAAACATGATCCATTGTTTGGGAATGAATACACAGTAGATGCTGAATTCCTTAATATTAATACTGGTAAGCCTGTATTCAAACAAATTCATCTTACTCAACCCCTTTCTAATATGTACATCTCTGAAGTAAAAACTTTGAATAAACAAGACGTGATACACTTTGTTGTACCTATTAGCTATGTAGGGAAGAGACTTGAGGACTTTATGGCTATTTATGAAAGTATATGTTTGAAAATTGATGAAAATTGTCACCTGATCCTTTCAGTTATCAGCAATGAAATCCATTCCATTGATAATGAATTAAAAATATACCAAGACAGATACCCAAATGCATTGTTTACCATTTTGAAAAGTAATGGAACATTTTCAAGGGGAACTGCACTTGATTTGGGGATATCGTCTCTCAAAGAAAATGATCTAATGTTTCTATGTGATGTTGATATGCTTATTAGCAAAGAGTTTCTTGCAAGATGTCGTACAAATACAATTCAAAATAAGCAGATATACTATCCAGAATGTTTCAAGCTTTATAATATGAAGTATGTATATCCGAACCAAGAACCCCTCGATATTGATATACAACGTAAACATGGACATTGGGCAGACTATGCATTTGGAATGGCATGTATGTATAAATCAGATTATGACTCTGTTGGCGGTTTTAATAAAGAAATCACAGGCTGGGGAGGAGAAGATGTAGAGCTTTATGAAAGAATTTTGAAAGCAAATATTGAGGTTTTTAGAGCTCCAGATATTGGCTTAATTCATCGATGGCATGAAAAGACTTGTTCAAAAACTGAAACCACCAAAAAGCAGTACAAACACTGTCTGTCATCGAAGACTGAAAGTCTTGCAGACCGTCAACAGTTAGCTGAGTATGTATTACATATGGAAGATTAATAATAAATTATTTTTGTTTGTATTGCAATTACAAATCAGATTAATATACCAAAATTTGCTATTGAAAGCAATTTCAGTTTTTAGTATTTCAACAACTCATTTTAATTACGCTATAATTATAATTACCATAATGCATACTCCATGGTAAACAGTTATGCATACAAAACAAAATTTATAATTAGACAGACATCAATTAATAACCATATCTGTAAGTCTGCACTGCAACAAAATTATTAATAATACTCACAATATATGGCATTGTATTTTCCTAGATATCAAACCTGACCAGTAGTCTCGTGTGGCAACATGTTGCAATATATCAGCCACAAAACCAAAAAATAAAAGAAGGGTTACTTTAACAAGAAGTCTTTTTTGAATACATGAAAACATTTTTTGAACATGTAACTACATACATTAATGATGACACCATACAGAAAGTAACATTAGATTTTCATGAATATCTTAGTTCAGTGATACAGTTTCTATGTATTATACAGTGTTACAATAACAAAATGTGGTTAAAAATTAATTATTATAAATAATAATTATTTATCAGTACAATAAAGCGGCAAATCTGTTAATTATTTTTAAAATTGTAAGTATGAAGAGGTCATTTTAATAATTAGATTACATTAAAAAATTTCCATGAAATGAATAACACATAGTGGTATATAATAACACACAGACATACACACAGAGAACAAACATATACAATAAACATTAAATTCTGCTCATAATGCTCTTGAATTACTCAAGGAAGAAAAATCCTCATCATGTTGTTCTTTATCTCCTTCCAATTGTCCAGAATGGCTTTGCATTCGCCGGATTTTATCTTCAGATATTCCAAACTGTTTAGCTAATTCTTCAAGGCTTTCTCCTGAGATAACTGAGCTGGTGACACGTGAACGTCTCTTCTTTGCTTTTGACTTCTTTTCTCTGTGTAAGACACACAACACATAATGTAGCTGTCTCTGGAAAAAAATGGTCTTATGTACAATAATCATGCACAAACTACACATGTATTCAGCCATGAAAATCAATTGTATTCTTAACATCAAATTTTGTGCACTAATTCCTGTACAAGATGACTAAAAAGCTTATACTGAGACTGATTTTGCTGTCTATAATGCAGAGTCTTATTATATCAGCACACAAATAGCACCACCACAGTTTCATAACATGCATGTAACATAAATGTAGCATAGCATGTCAAATATTATGCATATACATGAAAAATAGTTTGTATAAGATGTAATGAACCATGAAGTGATGTAGCTAGTAAAACTACATACATATGTACACATGTAGAATTTTTAACTTTGTAAGTATTAAGATTATGAAGTTTTCATGATAATTACATGTAAGCAACGGGATGTGAATATTTAATCATTAGAGAATGATGGTCATCTTAATTAAAATGTGAGTATCACAAATTACTCTCTCACAATAATTATGTACTAGTAGAAAGATGCATGTTAGTTGTCTAGACTGTTTGTGCTCAGGTACTACATGTATTGCTTATTAAGTTAATTAGGTTTCCTCATCTAATTGCTAATGTCTTTGTAGTATCGAAAAGTATATTAACAATCAAAACGTTGGTTGAAAGACTTTATTGTTTATCTTTGTAAAATCTTTGTAGTCTCTGAAAGAAAGCAGTTATACATTCACACATTATAGAGCAATATCCTGGTATAGTCATTTTCATAAATGATTTTGAACAACCAAATCTGAATACCTTATATTCATCTATCTTATAATACAACAATTAGTATTAATTACATGGGCAAGCCCACAAGGGTTAAATAATATACATACATTGTATTCATGACAGAGGGTATTAGTACTAAGAGGAAAAACTCATTACATCAATCTTAATATAAGGGCTCCGTATACAATGTACATGTAAATTGATGTAATATTAATATCTTACTTTATCCAACCAATAAGACCTTTTCTTGATTTTCCTTTCTGTGGACTTTTTGTTAAACTTATAACAGCAGATGAAGGTATTTCTTCTATAGAATAATAAATTAACATAATTGTAATATTTAATTGAACTCATGAGTAATTCCGAACTTAAAAACATGTACTAGATTAAAAGTTGTTTAGTACAACTTGAAATTTACTGACAAAAGTCTATGTTGAACAAGCTTGAATGATTGGGTAATTCACATTCTTTATTTCTTTTCACAATCAATGATAATTCTATTAACCAAACATTTTGATAGTTAGCTAAAACTTTCATCAGTGGTATAATAATACAATACAAAATCAGTTAATTTATATACTACACGGACACAAAAGAAGGAACAGAAGAGTCATCTTTCAAAAAATTAGCCTGTTTTTACTGTCATACACAGTACTAATGAGTAGTTGCAATATTGCAATAATTGCAAGTCACTTTTAGGCAAAACCTAATTTTCAGTATTGCCCAACCCTATTTCAGCCCAGAATGATTATTGAAATGCGCTATGCAAGATTTGGTACTCACATAAGTCACATTCATATCAAACTCCAATCAAGATAAAATTAATACTGCACTTAGTCAGTAATTAAAGTTTAAATTATAAATCTCACCTCCAGAGTCTTGTGTGTATGATCGATCAACTGCTCTACGGAAACTGCTTCTTGTTGTTCTACTTCTAAAAAGGAGTGTGAGAAATATTTGTAATTCACAAACTCAATATGTGTATGTTTTGTTATAGTTTATTATTATACATGCATAACATCATCATCACACTATGGTCAATTATGACCAAGTCATGATCTTTTGTATCACAGTTGATATCTATTTGATTTATATATAAACCAAGGTTTTTCTGTCTCAATGGTACCTATACTCATTAGAGCCGAAACAACTGGTATAATTAGATGACTAATAGGTTAAATCTGGAGCCATCAACAACAGTTCTTGTGTGTACAATAGTTATAATTATATGTACATGTGCATTTAACCTTCCGTTGTAAATTGCTGTTAATTATTGTGGGTGCATGGGTATGGCCACAGCTGAAGGTTCTCATCTGAAGAAGCAGACAGTCTATTGTTAAAATCATTTTGATAACATTCTTTCAGTGTATTGTAATAGTAAAGGAAACAACAAATCTAAAGTTTCTTGTAAGTTATCTGGTAATCAGCACACTACACATATATCATTATGTAATGAATTAATATTCATATTCTTATTTATAATAATTGATTTTTGACGATTCCTACTGTATGTGTATACACAACATAGCAGAAATACTACAAAAAATGCTAGCAATAACGTGCACAAACCCACTCAGGACATGGTAGATGTCTATTATACAGTGTAATTATGTACATGTACATTGTACAGTGTATATCTATTTCAATACCCTGTGTTTTAACATGCTTCAATATGTAAATACATTATAGCATATCCAAACACATTACTACTACATGTGTGCTCCATTTTGATTTTTCAATTGCTATTCAAATTGTGTAGTTATGAATGTACTGCACTTGTCTCAAGGTAAGGACAGAATTTATATCATGTCGACAAATCAGTACAGTTCAGTACAGTACATATACATACACATAATTATATATAATGTATACAACAATGTATGTGCAAGCTCAAGCACTATACCACAATGTAATACTATTACGTAGCAGGTATTTTTTTGATTGGTATAGTCCATTAGATAAGATACATAGGGCTCATGATACATGTAACTGTTCAGAGATGTTCAGACATACATGTAATCTTAAATTTATGAATTTGATTGGAAATGATCTATTTTGATCAGACATGGGACACTATTGATCAGATATTTAAGATATCTGGCTGTTACTGTGAGCCCTGTGCATATTTTAATGTTAGCAAGTACCTGAGAATATTTCCATCTCCCTTCATGTCAGAATGTATAGTATAATGCATAACAGTTTGTAGTGATTCCAATGAACTACTCTTAGCCATTCTTAGATTGGGACCAACAGCTACACCTCTCAACATATCTACTTGAGCATAGTGGCTATTGGCTATACTAATATCTCCATCAGACCCGGTTCTGAACAGTGGTGGACTGGGAGATCCTTCACCTTCCAATCTAGGTTCTGGGTTGGCAAGTCGAAAAACATTCAAGTGCTCTGGCTGATTCTTCTCTGTAAAGAGTATAATAAATAGTGTAGTAGAATATCAGGCTTATCATATGTGACCCAATCTGTGAAACTTGTGATGTGATTCGATTTGTGAAGTAATTTTTTAAACACACGTTTACTTCAAATTCCTGCTATTTGGCCATTTTATACAAGAAAACTGAATTTGCTAAGGACATATGCATTTAATTGGCTTAATTCAATAGCAAAGAAGTTGAAGTGTATAAGGATCATAATATAGTAAGGTACCATATGATCTAATTGATTTGTGTGCTTCATTGGCAAAGGTGCATAGAGGGCCTGTAGGGGCCTAGGCCATGGTAAGTTAATTAAGCATTTAACTAAGTACATGTAACTAAGTAGGCACAGTGTAGCTAATTCATAAATAGTTAAGCACATACCTCTTTTCAAGTTTCTAAGTACAATCCATGATTATAAAGGCCCAAAAAAGGAGGAATATGTTAAAATGTGAACAATGGAGAGAGATGCCCGCAATACCACAGCATTCATGAATAATTAATGACTGAAGTTTTGACTACACACTTCATGTGTCAAAAATGCCTTTAAAGTTACTTTAAAACTACTACATACATGAAATGTATGGTGAATATACTAATTACCTGAGTGGCACCTTAACTGTAGTATAATTATGGACAAATAATAAATTTTAGTAATTGTGCTGCATTCATTAAAAACCAATTGAAATTGCCCGAGCGAGGATACAGAAGAATAGACTTCTCATTTTAAGGGGACTCTTGCCAATATAATGAAACATCTTTCTTATAGAGACAGAAAATTTCAAAGACACTAATAATATTTTCCCATTATTTGTCAACTACACACTATAGATCTATCTGTATAGGGTTTGTCACTCTTACGTTTAGGTATTGATATCCTTGTGATATCATCTCTTTGAAAAGGATTATTGAGTTCAGAATCTGAACAGTATGACATTAGACTTGTTGTGTCATCTTGTGTAGGAGAGTCCTAAAGGGAAATAAATAAAAGGTGACAGACAGACAGACAGCATTCATTGCAATCAACCAACATCAATATTAGAAGTGTACACTAGTACTACACACACAAGTTTGATTGCAGAAATAATTTGTAAATGATTAAACTATTGGAGTAGTGAAGGAAAATCATTCATTTGTATGAACATCAATAGTAATCCATATACTTGTATTGTGGGTAGATGCACTATGATGCAGGGATGGGCAAAGCACTTATGTACGTACAATGTAGTATGATGAATGCTTTAAGTACTTATAGATACATAAGAGGACTTAAGCCTTAGTATCACTCAGTACTGGTGCTTACAGCACATTCATATTCTGGGCAGTTGTAAGCATTCCTTAAGTCTTAGGTACTCAAGCCATTTAAGCACTAGCATGTGAAACAGTCATACTGGAAGCATGCTAAAACCAACAAGGAAAGTTTGAGTTTTGAAAAGGCAAACCAGTTTTAAAACCTTTTTAGTACAGCAGGGATTTAAATCGCTGAGATACCACTAATCACTTTCCCCCTCCTTGGTATGGTGTCATGTATGGAGTAAAGTTACACTACTGTTATGGTTCAGTGATATGTTGTCCACTCTGTACATTCATGGGATAGATTTGTTTTAACTCACCCTTCCTGAATGTTTACCACTGCTTCTTCCAGTGCTACAACGTGGTAATGTATGAGGTGAGTCCACAGGATTTAAAGTATGGTGAGTAACATGAGTTGGATCTCTGTGTGGAATAAATTATGGAATAATTTTGTTACTTCATACTACATATACAACTACTATTTTTAACATAGCAGCACTAGTAAGGTCAAAGGCCTCGACAATGCCAATATACATGTTTACCACGTGTCATTACCATAGCAACAACTGCAGTGCCATCATGGGCACTGACTACATCAAACTGAATTATGTATGAATATTGGGCAAGCGAGCATACGTGATACATAAAATTGAGGACTGTTTCAGTTTTCAGTGTTTTACAGTGCATGTATATTTGACTGTATATCTTCAATTTGCTGTTTTGGTTAACTGTAACTAAAGCTCATGTTCACCTTGACCTCAGAAAAATGTTTATAACTTTAGTTTGGAATGACCAACAATCTTTTTACTGCACCATTTACATACATGTATAATTAATTATCCTTCCTTTTCTTTTTTGTGAATGTCGAATTTCAATCCATTTATTCATTATTGATGATCATAACATTAAACTATACACTATATTACATATAAAGTTATCAAATCCTAATTTTGAGGTCATTGTGAATATGAAGAGACATTAAAAAGTCCTTGCTATGCGACATTTAGTTAATTAGCCAATGGCCACTTCCAGTTAGTTAGCTAAAACTAAAACCGTTTTAGTTAAGTATTTTAGTTAACTACATGTACAACTAAATGTCAATAAACCAGGCATACATGTACTATACTACTGCAGAAATTAAAGTGGTCATTATTGTCATATATATACCAAAACACTACAGATTCAATGCTGAAGATGGTATCTAATCAATGAGCAAGACAGCAGCTATTCAGGTACTAGGGATCAATACTAATTAACACTAAATTTTGAAACACTACTTTTTGAAAACAGCGGAAAAATTAGCTTGTAGGAAATTTTCACAATTTGTAAACAACATCTGACATTTGTCTTACCTTAATGTTTTCCTGTCCTGTGTAGGTGATCCCTCAAGTGTGTCGTAAGGAGGAGAAACTATGTAGGGTACGAAGATACAGAAGGCAATTATATAAGTGAACAATTATAAGGACATGTGCTTGCTACAATTAGTAAGTACATAATTTCAAATGACTATCCAATAATGCAAGCACAGGTACTTACATAATTATGATGACCCAATCATCCAATATAAGAACATATGCTTGTTACAAATATTATTTACATGATATTATTGTCAAAACATACCCAATAATTACATTGTATACCAGGTTTACATATGTAAAAGCATATATAGTAGAAAGCAACAGACTACAAAATGTCCACAAAACATCAACTTTAATGTCTAATGTTTCCAATTATTTGGTACTCATTGTCTGTTGTTGTAGCACCATAAATTATTAGCAGTTTAATTATTCTTTCAAGCCCTCTAAATCAAGACAAACTCAAGTTGCTATAGCAGAGTGTCATACTCTAACACCTACCTTGAGTCTCAGTTTGGTGCCAAGGATTTGAACACCAGAATTAATGTCAGGATATCAAAATTTAAATTCCCTTCCAATTAATTACATGTACAATGTACATTGTCTTTCACTAACAGAAATACTGACATTCCCACCCACAATAAAAAAACAGTTTGAAGCCCTGAATAGTCATAATAATTAATGTAGACAGATATTTCTTACTGGTTCTTCTGAAGCTTCCTCTGTGAGAATACACTAATGAAGTATTAGATGAACTAAGTGGTATCATACGATGTTGTAGAATAGCTCTATCAGATAATTCACTGTTTACACTAGCTGATCTAGTATAAGCAGTCGGAGAATTTGATGAGCCACGTCTATCCAATGAACTGTTTCTACTGTCTAGAGTATACCATGATAATCTATCAGGTGACTGAGGAACAAATGAAATGATAAACATGTGTGGATGGATATACTAAATGAAGTATAGACAGAGGGATAGATGGAAGAATATGTAAGAGTGGATTATGAACAGGAAGTAAATTTAACGCACACTGCAACAGTACCAACAATGAAAATTCATATTATTTATGTACAAGAAATAATGCCTGATGTACGTATATATATATATATACAGTACTGTACAATCATTACTACATTCAGAATTTCAAAATGGAATAATTTCTGGTTATAAACTTACAACAGAAATGTGTCTCATTGGTGAATCCTCTACTCCTCCATTACCTACATATTCAAGATGCTTGCGGTCTTTCAAATGGCGAGTTCTTGAAGATTCTGACATTATTTCTGAATGTTTCGGTACAGATTTCTCACGATAGTTGTTTTTTGGAGACCAACTAAAATAAGAAGAGATTTATTAAATTATATTCTTGTGGTACTGTACAACTTCCGAACAAAACATTCCATCCATACAAAAAGGGAAATACCAAAATGCCACTAAACAGTTTTTACTCCCTGAGGAGCCATTCCTATGTTTGCTTTCCACAAAGTTTAATGCATATATTAGAGAGTACGGTAGTACTCTTTATGTAGGGATGGCCTGGGAAAAAAAATGGCCGCCCATACATTTCAATTGCAAGTGGTAAGCTGAAACCTCTGTAACATAGAAGTTACATTATAGATAATGTTATAGATATTCATTACCATGTTGTAATATATAATAGAGTAATTTTATTGAGCCTTAATAACACGGTAGAGTTTTTTTAATTATCAATAACAATAATAAAATTATTATTAATAAAAACTGAACGTTTCGACCCGAAGGTCTTCTTCAGCAGTATACAAAAAACAAAACCAAATAGCCTATTTATATACGGACAGATAACAAGTGATGACGTCATCACTTGTTATCTGTCCGTATATAAATAGGCTATTTGGTTTTGTTTTTTGTATACTGCTGAAGAAGACCTTCGGGTCGAAACGTTCAGTTTTTATTAATAATAATTTTATTATTGTTATTGATAATTAAAAAAACTCTACCGTGTTATTAAGGCTCAATAAAATTACTCTATTATATTTTACATTATAGATATAACTTATGATATTGAGTAATTTTATGACTAACAATGCCTTTTAGATGTCCAGAGATTATCATTAAAGTAGAGAACCGGTGAGTAGGAAAACTGGCAAAATCTTCATATTATTATTATTCACTATTCACTATTAGCTATTTATTACTATTCCTCTTTTTCATAAAAATAGATTTCTACGTTACTGGAGCTATTAAAGTAGTTTTAGCACAAATACAAATTTATTTTAAGTTAAATTGCGGGGAACGAACTTCGTACCGTTCTGTTTCTTGACCTAGACAACGAATACTTTCAGCCACTACAGCAAACTAACTACAATAGGACGCCATTTTTAATAAACTACACCCCATTTAACAAACCACACCCATTACTTCTAAGATGGATATACATGTTGATGTCAGATGGTGTTCTACAAAACAGATACGTTGTATAATGTAATATACATTTAAAAACATAGAAAACACGAGATGAAGGAGCATGCAACTCCCACACAATTAATTGCAATAGCAGAAGTAGCTGGTGTTACTATTTTTAGACTTTCACTACGTTGCCACGCCCATTACAAATGTAACACTGTTTTTTTTCATGGGCTCCTGCATGTTCCAACACTTTTAAATTCAGCCATTTTGTACAAAATCAAATATTGATATTAAAACCCTATAATTTGTATCCTGGATATCAAATAAATTGACTTCCTCTACAAAATGGTTGATTAAGATTTTGTTCAAAATTACCTGTGGCATATGTGAATGGAAAGTAATTAGAGCTGTAAGGTTTTACAAATTTAGAGTTTATATGTACACGGACATGTGTAATGTAGTAAAGCTTCTTCAAATGAGGTACTGCCAGCTTCAGGACAACACGATATGAAAACAAAACATGGGGATTTCTGTAGCCACATTGCATTGGCAAGTTACATGTTTTACAGTTTTTGTAACTCACGATCTCCATTTCACAACTTTCAGAAGACATCTGGTAGTAAAAGAGTACATGCAAACACAACTCATATTGTTTGAAGGCTATCACTGTCGAATCACAGCTTGATATCAAGTACAATTGAAGTATAGTGACTATTATAATGTTGAGCTGGCCCTAAGCTAAGCTTTCTGCCATGACAGTCACTTTCTAGCTCCACCTATTTAATTTCATGCACATATGATTATTAAAACCAAAAAACTGATTCTACTTGATTTTATACTGTATAGGAATTAGGAGTGTAAGTTGTATTAACACAGACACACACACATACATATAATATAGTCTCAATATAATAATTATTATAGTCAAGTATAGTCTGTTTTCTTGTCGGTAATTGTTCTTGATTCCCATTCATACTTGTGGTGAGGGTTCTGCACTGCCAGTGCATTCATTTAAAATCATATGTTTCAATTGTAATAAAATACATGGTATAGATACATGTATATGTACACATATATATACATGTATATATTTCCTGTAAGGAATATATTTTACTGATAGAGTAGAACGTACATGTACAACAGTATGTTCAACATACATACCCATAATCAGTGAGAGATTGTGAAGTGTTTTCATATGACTTTGTAGAATTTCTTTTGGTATTGGGCGACGAACCAACTCTTCGACTATTTGATTTAGATATCTGATAACCAGTATTACTGCCTGCTTCAAAATGCTGTTTTTGTGAAGAATCAACATGTGTGGGTCTCTGTGACTCTGGGAATGAACCTGCAGATAATGACACTGTTTCTCCATAACTTGTTAGTGATCCAGCTGACACTTGTGAAAAGTTATACTCATCCTAAAAATAGTGGATTGATATGTAAAAGTATATGTATATACTATTCATTTTAGCAGAATAAGCACTCAACAGTATGATAATTCATTACAAATAATTATGATAATAACAACTATACATGTACATGTACATCAACTTAATGCTCCTCACAAGTCACAGGCCAGAGCATTCCTTATGATTGTTTTACAGAAGTTTTACGCACACATAAAATTAATAATAAAGATATTTCTTTATACATGTACATGTACGTACTACTCAATTACATACATGGATATACTATATATACATGTACATTATACTGAGAATTCCCAAATTGTATTGGACACAGTTACATGTAGGTCATTCCATGTCAAATCAACACACACAAAAAATTGACACTTATGGATTTGATGAAACTTGTTAGTTGCATAGTATCTATTCAGATATTAACCCATGAACCATACATTGTATGGCTTCTCAGTTACAGCCAAATAAGATTTCATTTCTTGTTTATTTTTGGTTTATTAACCCTCACCCGTGTAGGCAGAGTGGAGGGTTACTGTAATCTGGTGTTCTGTCTGTCCATATATGAACAAAATTTCAGGAGAATCAACAACATTGGGACTTCAATTGAGCTACCAAAACACGTGAAATTATGCTAGGATATGAACTTTGAAAATGCCATTCATAGCAATTATTCCTCAGTATCATGTAGATTAATAAGGCTATTCATGCAAATTAATAATATTATGTAACTTAAAACTTAACTATACAGTATAGATATATATGGTCCACCAGAAATTAAGGATAATAACTTACTTGGTAACCATGATAACTACACAAGCATTTCATAATTTATTTATCACTTTCGTAATTCATATTCATCATGCCATGTTTATGAAGGCATCATCATACTAAAAAGAGAACCAAAATGCCAACATATCATTTGGGTATGGTATTGATTATAATTAATTAATTATACCATCTGCTATTGAACTCTGTCATGTAATCTACAATGGTCAAAGAAATTGAAGTATCCATTGTTGCACCAGCAAAGTTCAAAGTGCACTATAGTTTTGTGATATATCATATGAAAGAGCATTGTACACTTAAGGTGCGAATGGTGTAATTGCAGCTGATAAAGATGATCCCAGTCAAAGTTGGTTGATTAAGTAATGACAAGTGAACAAAAAATTAACAAAAAATGAAGTCTTTGTTTGACTGTAACTCAGAAGCCATACATTGTATGGTCCTAAACTCAACATGTGTTAATGTCTGAATAGATAATATGCAATCACCAAGTTTCATCCAATCCATGAGGGTCTATATTTTTTTGTGTCCATTTGACATGGAATGACCCATGCATTAGTTACTTGTGACACACCTTCCTTAACTATGTATGCAACAAGTACATTAATTGAATGAGCCCCCCCCCAGGATGACTAACTACATATGCAAATCGTATGTGACACAAGCAAATATAGTTTGAACTCATGAGAAATCATAGGATGGCCTTAAAGGGCATAAAATGATCACATCTATACAATGAGTATACATGTACAATTGTATATATATATGTATAATGCATACTACAAGTATATCACACATTTAAAAATGTATAATTTACATGTACATGTACATGTAACATGAGTGTACACAATGTGGATAGTTGTTATAGAAAGTGAAACAAATGTCAAACCTCAAATGTAGTGTCCAGATCTATTTCCTGAGACATCTCCTGAGGGATGAAATAGAGATAGATAGAATACAGGTAGATAGACAAATAATTCATTACAAAAAATTTAATTGATGTGAGAGACAGGTGGGGGCCAAATGAGATTGAAAACATTAACAGCAAGGCAAATTAACACATAACAAAATGGTTCCACTACTGTTTGATACATGTACATGTATACTCATTTACCCTTATATCAGGGGGGCAATCAATACCCACTTCCTTTGTTTCCACTTCAGATTTTTCTTCTTTAAGAGCTGGCATTTGTGAAGAGAAGCTAGACTTACTTAGACTCTGCTTCCTGTTTATTCCTGTTGTACGAGCTATAGTCTGTAGAAATACAGTTTAGTGATGTTACGGTACACAATCTACATGTATCTACAATTAATAGATACCAACCATCTATCTATAGATCCATCCATCCATCCATCCATCCATCCGTCCGTCCGTCTGTCTGTCTGTCTGTCTGTCCGTCCATCCATCCATCCATCCATCCATAAATCCTTGGGTTATTAATGTCAGTAATTGTCTGTCCAATAATTCTGTATATATAAATTATTGTAGACAATCAAAAGTATATGAGTGTTTGTGATATCAGTTGTTTTTGTGATACCATTTATCCATCCATTCCTTACCAATTGTATTTTTGCATCTTCTCCAGGTTTAGCTTGTGATAAGCCTCTCTTCAGTGCTTCCAAAGCATCAGCATTATTCATGTGTGCTAGAGACAGTCCATTCACTGACAATATGCGATCATTTACTCTTAAAGTGCCTTCCTGTAAAACACAGGTTGCAAAACTATTAATTTTATAAATTCATCAAGTTTACCAAACAACACATGTATTTGCAGGCAGTAGGAGGACACTAACATTTGTCTATTATTAATGTCTATTAATGTTGGTGACTGCCACTGACTGGTGTTCACATCATTATGTAAATGTAATATTATTGCATTGAAATAATCATCATATCAGTCTGCCAATATTATATCACGATGGCAAAATGTTGTCTTACTACAGATGAGGTTTATAATTAATTAACCCTTAGAGGACTGAGCTTGTCTTCCCATTTCCAACCCTGGTGTCTCTGCTGCAAATATCTTGGGCGATGTTCACTTTCTGTAACCTTTTCCGACATGGTGTACTACACTGAAACACAACAACTTATTATACTTACATCTACTTAATAAAGATTCTTGCATTACTTTGTACTGTTTATCTTCCATATTAAACAGCTAGCTGCAATTTTACCAAAGAACTGTGCCGTGCCAAATAACAAGCTCTGGGCCAATGGTATGCCATATAAGCTTATCAAAAGCACTGATGTACGCTGATACAATAAACAACTTAAAAATGTCTTCAAACACAGGCAGGCTTAAAGCACTGTTAAGCACAGGCACTTGAGTAATTGCCCCATCTCTGCAAATAACATTTGCATATAAATAAAATCAGTAATCTATAGTGTGGGGGTACATGGTACAAGATTATATGTACTACTGCTGTAGCATACACTCACAAGTACATGTAACTACATGTATTATTATATTATTATTATTATTATTATTATTATTATTATTATTATTATTATTATTATTATTATTATTATTATTATTATTATTAATAATATAATGTACATGTATCATATACCTGAGCTGCACCACCTCCTGGTGAAATAGATTTGATATATACCCCCACATCACCACCTTTCTTCTTACTAGATCTGCAGTGTACAGTAACTCCTAAACCAGCAAGTCCACAGTTATTCAGATGAATATTCAAACTCATCACAGTTTTACCAATACTGGTAGGTAGAGCACCAGCAGTACATTCTGAAGTATCTGTGAACTAATTATGATTGTAGGAAAGACATATAATTATTATATAATAAGTATATAGTATATTGGTAATATGAACTCTTATTTAGAATTTGATAGATCGAAAATAAATGGTTTATATAAATAGTCGGTACGGCATTATGGGTTTGGTCAGTTAATTGGCCAATTATTATTTGAGTAGGAAATAACTAGTAGTGTGCACCTAGAGAATTCGAATAACCAACTAACTGGCTATGTATGTATGTAATGTATTCATGTATGTATGCACGTATGTATGTATGTATGCATGTACATGTATGTATGTATGTATGTATGTATGTATGTGCATGTATGTATATTATAAAGTCAAATTATGACATAGGTGGGAGCTGGAACTAATGCAGAGAGGGCCCTTAGATTCACACACACACACACACACACGTACTTGTCAATCATAATAATAGTCTGTTTTCTATGTTTCGTTGTTGAAAATCCTTTTATGTATAATTGTTTTAACTCTCATTCTTACCTCATCTTGTGATTCAACATATTCCTGTCTGGATATTACAAGGACAACTTTCTCTTTAGCCTTTCGTAACAATTCAATCACTTGTGATTGAGTAAGACCTTTTACAGATACACCATCCACCTATAAAAAACAGGACAAGAGAGATGAATTACTAAATTATATGATTGTATGACTCTCTAACTGTAGCTACAGTAACAGAAAATACAAAATTACCAATAACTGTTTAGTAATAATACATGTATACAATTATTACATGTATTATATGTATTACATGTATTATATGTATTACATGTATTACAGTGCACTTTAGCTTGAATTCACATTGCAGTATACTACTGCAATGTACAATTGAATTCTATTACGGACAGTACTATTACTAGTAATTCTTTACTACTGCCATATAGTCATGTTTTTATCGTCACCTACATTTACTGTAATACATAAGTACTTACACTGCTATAAAGCAAAATACAAAGAGCTGTACTTACGTAGGGTTATATGGAAGTGGTTTGTTTAATTTTAGGTCCTACGTTAACCTCCCAACCTTGTTCGCATGCTTTTTGGGTTTTGACGTCCCTACATCTTCCTCCATTTTTATTGAAAATGTTTTTATTATTCTTGTTTTCAGTGCTTTTTTCTAAATGGTAGATGATTTGTGAATATCTTATGTAGATTGCTATGAGGTTTGTTTATCATTGAAGGTCAGACTTTTGTATACCATTATTTATGAATTGATTAGCATTCTCTTTCACTTACAGATGACGCTACCTACCACAAGAAGTAGTGTTAGTCTCTGTGTCAACCATTTGGCAATCCAGTGCTTATCATAGTACGTATATAATATTATATTATCAGCATACCATGGTTTTAATATAAATAATTATTATGCTCATTATTTTAAGAATCTATTTGCTCACAAACTTTATTACTATGCATTATGATTCCAATGTAGCTTTCATGTTCTGAGGACACAAATGCGCATGTACAATTAATTCCATGTGGCTAAATTAATGTATACACTTATAAAAATGGCGTCCAATTCGATATCAAATCATTGCCGTCATTGAGACTGCCTTCTTTCATAGTATCTGAAGATGTCATCTCGATACTTGTAGACCAGAATTTTGCGATTGGAATGGTGCTAGAATCATTGTGATAGTTCAACAAACAAAAAAATGATTTGTCTGAAAAATAATAATATGAAGCAGATTTTGCCAGTTTTGCCACTCGCCAGTTCTCTACCTTAACGACAATCTTTGGCCATCTAGAAGATGTTGGTAGTCATAGAAACACTAGATATGAATGGGTATGTGTGTATAAAAGCTTATATGTATATATTACTAGAGATTTCAGCTCATTACTTGCAATTGAAATGTATGGGCGGTCATTTTTTTTTCGTGCCATCCCAGTACTACCGTACTCTCTGATACATGCTTAGAAATATATGCAGGATGAAATTCTTAAGATACATATAAATGTAAAATAGTATTTACTCAAATAGTTTTATACATGATTTCTTTATCTGGGAGGAGGCTTACATGTAGGGCTTCATACAGGGAAGGAGAGGGATTTTACCCTTTTTAGCAAGGATTGATTTGAAAGTCAGAATAAATCTCAAGATGATGGATTCGCAAAGAATCGTGTGGTGACGATGACCCCTCCCCCTCATGGAATTTTACATACTTAATTACATGTACCTCCAAAATTCTATCCCCAATTTTAAGCCTTCCATCATGAAATGCTGGACCATCAGATTGTATCGACTTGACATATATTGGTATGTCCTCATCATTGGTGGATACATCACGTGATGTCAGACCAAATCCAAAAGTACCTTTTGGTCCCCTCAATATCTCAATGACTATTTTGATTCCTAACTGTCTTGTGTTAGTAACTACAGTTGATAATGGAGTTGAAGATGTGGTAGGAGGTGATGAAGCTAAGAGGAAACAAAGGATTAAGCAAGTAAAAACATTGTACATAACACATGAGATTATGCTCAAATACTTTCTAAAGTGATATGCCCCATGTCTGATCGGAATATAACTTACTTTCTCCAGTTGGTTTTATTTCTGTGTGGGTATCAGATACACTGCTATTCTCTGTATTTTCTTTAGTGTCTTCAGGTGTTTGCTCCAGATCAAGAAGTAATCCTCTAGATATTGCCATACGAAGCAGAGGCTCATTAGTAGCCATATCAAGAAAACGCTCCTCAACTCTGAAATATAAATTTAAAAATCACGTACTGTACCCTCTTTGACAATTGAAAGGTAGATGCAAATTACTTAATTAAACAGAAAGGTAAAAATGTCACTAATCCAAGTCCTTGTGTATTACAACAACTGCAATCACAAAGGTTTGTACATGTATATCCTGATTATAACATACAGACAGCAGTTGTTTAGAGGCCATGATGAACTAAAAACAGCCTTAAGAGAATGAGACCACACCTCAAGTGCTATAATTTCCATAGTGCACAAGAATGAACGAGTTCAATAACTGATTTATAGTCGTGTGTGAATGAATCAAACTCAACAGAGTGCTATATGAGTTTGCATAGGAAATATATACATTGCTATCAATGCATGCCTTTGATACACCAACACATAATACTCTATGTCTACATGTATGTAGAACTCACTTTTCCATTGTGGCTCTTAGCTGAGACTATTATAAGACAAAACAAAAGCCAGCTCACCTTTTATTAGACTCCTTGCAGAAATCTTCTCCATTACAAGCCAAAATTCTGTCAGATACTTGTAATTTTCCTGAAGTGGCAGCGAATCCTTCACTGTCCATTTCACTAATGAATACACCAAGGTCTCTGATATAAAAAAGAACACATGCATACACATACATATAAGGTGAACAAGTAAGGGAGAATGAGTGTCTACATGTACATATGTACTGTACATGTACAGTGTAAGGTACAATGTACATGCATGTAATAGAGATTCAGTATATGCACATACATGTACCATGTATATGTACATGTACTCCCCATTTGTAATATATGAGCCATTACTGCACACATGTTGTTCATGAGCTACATGTAAATCAATACTAAGTATCTCTTAATTCAATATGGAATTCAAACTAGTAGGACACTGGTTAGTAAATAAATAATTAAACTGAAATTAAGATACATTGAGAAAAACGTATCCCTGTAATTGCACTATGTATTAATCATTGCTGATGGCACTAGTGTTTCTACCTGTCTGTGTACCCCAAAACAGTAGCTTGAAGTAGTAAGTATAATTGCAGTCTAAGTACACAGAAATTGAACTACTCCTTCAAGGCTCTAAATGATGATGTCATTATGTCCAAAACCTATTATACTTACTTTATCTTTATGCTGTTTCTCTGCTATATACATGTACAACAGTTATTAGTATTAGTTGCACGTTTACAATCTTCAAAATATTCCTGCTGGTTTGTAGCTCGAGCATGCAATCTTTTACGTGTCACACCCATTAATTGACTAAGCCCCCCGAATGATGTAACTTCCCTAACTATGTATACAAAGCATAATCATGTACATGTAAGTGATACAAGAATATATATATATATTATATATAATTATAAAGAAATCTGAGACTCAGGTGTGTGTGTGTGTGTGGAAGAGTTTTTGATAAAACTGGAATCATTGCCCAAAATGGCTCAACAATGTTTAGTGAACCAACCTTAAGAAATAAGCCAATTAACAAAGAGGAATAAAATTATGGTTAATTACAGTAGCTATAATAATAAGTTAATTTATTATCATGGCCCTAAAAAAACCTGTGCAGTACCCTAATAAGGATTATTACAAACACCTGTGTTCAACTGTTCATGTGTATTTGTTTGTTTGTGTACATACATGTATGTGTTATTTATATACAAGTTGTGTGTTATGTTCTGCATTAAACTAACTTTCCTTGTGATGTGTAGCTGACTAAAGTAATACCAAGTGGCTCAGTACCACGTAACAGCTCAACAATATGAAGTTTGTGTTCTTTGCCAATACTACAAAATATAAATTGAGCATTAGTGTAATTGTACACACACAAATACATGTACAGTATAATTATAACATCATCCAAATGCTGGAAATGTTAGACAACATACTCTGGTCTGTATCATAATTATATTGAGATATGTGTGCATTAGCAGAAACTAAAGGAGGCCCAATGAGTCAGAAAATGTTGCTGATAAAAAGATCAACCACTAGCCATTAATAGAATGTTTGACACACAGACAAAAAATCTTTATGTAAAATGACATGATTATAGTGATTCAAATGGTTCAGCTCACAGGGGTACTTTCAGTAACAGATCTTCAAGGCTAGATTAGCTTTAGCTATATAAGCATTTTTTTAGCTATGGGAATCAAACAACCTCTGTCCATGTATGTTTGTATAACTACAAACTGTACATTGAGAATGTGTTGAATTTCCAATATTTTGTGTAATTATAATAATTATAGTGAATATTGACAATAACATAATTGTATAATACACATACATGTACGTGTTATTATTATTATTATACATGTATATATACAATACATATAATTTAAGATGTGTAGAAAAAGTCATTACACACATACATAGTATGACTACAGTGACCAATTTTAGTTATAGTTATAGTATGCCTAGTTTCTCAAACTTTTAGTTTAGTTATAGTTAATTAACTAAAACAATTTAGGCTTACTAAAATGGTTTTAGTTTTAGTTAACTAACTAAATTGCCCATTATTAGCCAATTTTCATTTAGTTATAGTTATTGCAATAGACATGTAATTTCGTTACAGTTTAGTTAATTAAAAGTCACAATGCCTTACTAAAAGGGGTTTTAGTTATAGTTAGTTATTACAGTGGACTAGCAATTCAGTTATAGATTAAATAACTAAAAGTCACACCCCTTACTAAAAGGGGTTTTAGTTTTAGTTAACTAAAACACTAATACGTACATGTATATTCATACTAGTATTGAAACAATACATGTAATAATCCAAATTATTTATTGCAATAGAATCTTTTGCTGTTCAATATATTGCCTGCCATATATTTAATTCTATATTGCAATACTTTGAAGACATAAACAAACACTAATATGTGAACACACATGTACTATATAACACAGATATCCAACATAAAGTATGGACTTACTCATCCTCTTCATCTTCATCTACTGTTTCAAACATATAAAATGACAAAAATTAATATATGAATTTGTGTGTGGAGAGATGGAGGAAGTAGAGATGTGAAGAGAGAGAGAAGGGAGGGAGGGAGAGGGAAGGAGAGAGAAGAGAGAGTGGGGGTGAAAGGGAAAGAGATTCTACCTTCTTTCCCATCTCCAGATGGTGTTGGACTACCAGTTTTCTGACTTGCATCACCATTATAATGTGGAATATCATCATAATCATCCTATTAAGAGACAATGCAATGTTATTATAAAAGTACAATCATAATATCCTTCTCTCTAAACTAGGGGTCATTACATCAGTGTATGGTTTAATTGAATATCAACATCAGTGCTGATGACATGAATCATTAATTATACTAAAGGAACAGTATTACTATTTATATGTACATGTACATGCTATATATAGAGAAAACCACTATCTTAAATGTAGTATTGTCAGTCATTCATAGCAATTCCTATTGAACCTTTGAAGGTATAAATAGAACCTTTACCACTGCATCAATGTTGTATACTAAATTTTACAAATGAACTGTTTTTCACTCACATTGAAATCCATTGTATCCAAGGTCTCTTGCCAAAGTCCCCACCTGTCATCCAGACGCACTGATTTACGTGAAGATCTAGTGAATGGTGATGGTTTGTTCTCATCCATGTCAGGATCATCATCAAATGTTTCTTCATCAATGGAAAATGTACTGTCTCTCAATGCAGCCTCACTCCGTAACCTTTGGAAGCAAGAAAATCAGTTACAAGCTGTCATACTTAACATGTACAAGTAACATAGACAATATAATTATGAACATGTACACAGATGTATTATCTAACTGGGAATGTGAACAGAGAACATCTACATAAAAATAATTTTCAAAACCTGACATTTGTACATATATAATTATATATATTATATATACATGTATATACTTCATTAGTGATGTGGAATACGTATCGATATATCAAAATAGATGTTTCGGTATTCTCTTTCCAACAGTCTTCTTGCAATAATGTGACAGTAGGCCCAGTGTAAATCAGACTTGGTAGTGGTTTTTAGATATAGTCATTAACTATCATTGGCTGATCAATAGTGGCATTAAGAACAGCTGGAAATGGAATTGATCCAAGGAAAGATGACCTATCTAAACAAGTAAAGAAACACTCTGAGGAAGTATTTCAGCCAAAAGTAAATCTTGCCAACAAAAGAGAAAAGATCAGACAGCTTACAAGTTGGTCTTGCAGTAAAAAGGGTCATCTAAGACAACGCTGTCTATTCAGAAACACAGCTCCACACAGGAACTACCCAGGAATTCCAAGCCTCATGAGAGAGCATTAGATTCAATGCAGTCGTTATCAATAGATAGGTCTATCAAAGTCTGTACCTACCCCTGTCGCAAATGGTTGTGAGCCAACTATGAGCAAAAAGTAAGGCTGCCTCATTAGTGTTTTCTCCCTCATAGTTAACTGTGTGGAAGATGAAGAAACATGTACACCTCAAATACATCTGTCTACCAATTGTCGAATTTGTGCAGCAGTCCATGAAGGAAAGGACTTGTCTGCTAACATCCAGAGCTGACCAGCAAATTCTTCAAAGCTTCTCTACTTCTTTGCAAACAATTTTGGAGACAACACTGCCATTCCAGTTCATCACCTTATAGTCTAGTACAAATCGTTACCTTCTAGTACAAATCACTATAGGATTTCTTTGTAATCCCCTTGTTCCACTTGTCCCAACAATTGCATTCTTCGATTAAGAAAAGCAATTTCTTGCCAAGTCTGCTCAAGAAATGTTTGCTCTGGCATAATAGAGTACAAACTACTTGCACACAAGATGAAATCTCCACCAACTGCAAACTTGGCTGGAGGTTGCACAACAAAGCCCTGGTCTTATCTATCCTATTTACATGTATAACACCAATGTAGTGAGTTAAAATCAAACGTTTAGGCTGAAATTGAACTCTCTTTGAAATCAAATGATAACTGGTATTTATAGTATGCGAGTAGACATGTTGACTACTATAGTAAACATTACAGGTTAAATAGAGAACATGAACACAGACTAATTAATAAATTACACAGACTAGAGGAGTATACTACACAGGAAATACAAGATTATATTTACATATCGTACACTTGAACTTGAGGCAGTTTAACAGATTGTTAATATAATTGTATCCCATAATAATTATAATAGGCTAGCCTTCATTTACAATTACCATTTAACTAAACAGCCATTTCTTCACAGATACTATTTTCAGAGTAAACATCATCATGCTGTATTGTATTATGAATTTATTTTTGGGTGTATTGCATATCCCAATTAAACATTTCAGGTAAAGTGTTCGTTGTCTAGGTCAAGAAACAGAACAGTACGAAGTTTGTTCCCCTGAATTTAACTTAAAATAAATTTGTATTTGTGCTACAACTACTTTAATAGCTCCAGAAACATAGAAATCTATTTTTATGAAAAAGAGGAATAATAATAAATAATAATAGTATGAAGATTTTGCCAGTTTTGCTACTCGCCGGTTCTATACTTTAACGAAGATCTCTGGGCATCTAAAAGGTATTGTTAGTAATAAAAATACTCATTATATTGTAAATTATGTATATTTTAACATATTTGTATATATTACCAGAGATTTCAGCCTACCATTTGCACTTGAAATGTATGGGCGACCATTTTTTTTTCTGGGCCATCCCTACATAGAGAGTACTACCGTACTCTCTGATATTCTATGTTTCTTTTTTTCAATTTTGATGAAATTTTTACACTCATGAAAAAATGAGGTTTTTTTTGTCATCCCCCCAGAACCCCCTACATGAAATGTGATATCAACATTATATATTAGCAACACCGTCACACTCCAAGGCTACATCCACCCCTATTCACCACTTGAAAACTAAAAACGTTGTTTATGGCCATGTAAAATCTCATATATAGTGTACATGCATGTACATGTAAGTTTAACTAACAAGAACTCAAGAGATTATAGTTAAAGTAGAGAACTGGTGAGTGCTAAAACTAACTGGCAGAATGTTGATGACAATAATATTATTATAATCATTACAATTACACTTCAAAGTAGTTTCAGCACAAATACACATTTATTTCTTTCTTGACACTAGCTTTACAACAATTGCTAATGATGGACGCAATTTTGTAAGTAACCACACCCTTTAGAACATAATATGCAAAAGAACCCAAGTCTGGACCAGGCCTCTTAGTTTACACAAATTACATGTAAGTGGAGGAGGATCTGGATCCAATTCTAAAAAAACTAAAGTGATTAGCTGAAAAGAATAGAAAGCTAAATATGTAAAAATTATCCTTTGTAAGTTACAGGAAGGTGGCAAGGTACATGTAAGTGTTTACATTGCAGTAGTTAGTGATCAATGCTGTTACACTGCACCGAGCACATAATATGAATATTTATGAGAATTCTTATCTGCGTTACAGTCTACATCTGGACGGAACTATCATATTCCTAAAGACAATATTAAAGATTGGTCCGAAACGTTTCCTAAAACTATTAATTGATAAGTTTAATTTTGGACAAACAATTCACACAATAGAAAACTAACTGTTTATTAGTACACATGTAGTTTTATTTAATAATTAATAGTATTATAATAATTATACTAGAAAATACATAATAATAATAAGAGAATTAAAAAGGTACAGGAAGCCAACAACATTTGTGATGGAAGAAGGGCAAAATCGCTGAATAGAGCAAATTGAATAATGAAAGTACTGACTTTCAAACGTCAGTCACACACAATTGTACATGTACACATGTATATGCCAGCAATTTTCACAGTAATGTATATAAATGGATGTGTATATTTACAATGTATAATTAAAAGTAAACAATCCCATCACCTCCTGAAATCTTATCTTTTCGAAGCTTACTAGTACATAGTGTCGTACACGTACACAGTATATTATTTTTAAGTTCTTACCTTCTTTCTCTTAATGAACCTTCACTTATATTCTTTAGAACACCTGGTCTTTGTCTGGAATTTCCATATGTGGGTCTTAAACGAGGTTCTCCTGGTTGGGAGAGTGAGTAGCCACTAGGTCCATTCATACTCCCTCGATTCATACTCATTGGTTGACTAACACCCATATGATAGTTCGGATACCGTCCATAATGAGGACCATAAGAGATATACGGAACAGGTTGTGATAAAGCATAGTCAATAGTGGGGTCATCGTCATGACTACGATACACTGGTCTCTGAGGATAATGATCATCATCACTATTAGTCCAATTTCTACTCGTGGGGTATGGAGGTTGATTTGTACGTCCCATACCCCTTCCATCATAGTATTCTGTAGGAACACTTGTCCTTCTCTGTTTATCTATGTAATTTTGATTATATTGTGATGGTGGAGGACCACTACGAAATTCATTCTCTGATATGGAGCTACCTCTTTCAAATGGATCACCCCTTCCTGGGGGATAATCTCCCCTTCCTGGGGGATAATCACCCCTTCCTGGGGGATAGTCTCCTCTTCCCAAAGGATAATCTCCCCTTCCTAGGGGATAATCTCCCCGACTTTGATATTGGGCTCCTCTAATTGGATGATACTGTCCTCTATGTTGAGGGCTATGCATCATTTGTTTCTCATACTGTGATCGATAATGATGCTGCAAGTGCATTGGAGCCCTCTGCCAGGCTTGTCCTTCGGGTTGTGTCATCACATAGGTTCCACCCATACTTGGATCTGTGAAATAATATCCCTCTTGTTGATTGTGGACATCTTGACTCGATAAAAAATTCGGAGAGCTAGCTTGAAATGCTGTAGAGTTTTTCTGCAGTTGTTGATGGTAAGGAGATACATTTGGTTCTTGCATTGAGACGTTTCTGTTTTGTTGATACTCATTTAGATGTTCCATGGAGTGTGAATTTAAGAAATTGAAACGAGGAGGCTCTTTATTAAACGCACTACCTGGTGAGTTTTGAATATTTAAACTCTGTTGACTAGAAGAACGTCTTGAAACCAAGTCAGACCTCTGAGAATCAATGAAATTATCAACATGTGATACAGGAGCTAGAAGATTGCCATAATTAGAAGGAGGAGTGGCATTATGGAACTTGTGGGCATTGTTTTGATGTGGCTGTGAGCCTTCATCTGAATGTACACTAACTTGAGAATGAGGATGAATTGATTGGTGGCCATCTTGAGAAAAAGACACAGGTGTATCGTCCACCACTTGAGATAAAATTCCGCCGTCTCCAATTAAATCAGTTTCTTCCATTGTATGTTGTGTCTCTGGGCTGCCAAATTCACCAGATTCATCTAATCTCACACCACTCCCACCATTCATAACATCACCTGCTGTAAGTAAATCTTCTTTACTGGTACTAAAATGATTTGATGGGCGATACTGATATCTCTCTGTACTATAAGAGCCTTGGGATAAAAAACCTGATGTATTATTATTGTAGGATTGATAATTAGTATTTGGTATAGTTTGTTGAAGGTTGATAAGATCATCAGACTGAGATATATTCAAAGAGGGAGATGGAGATGAAACAGAATGATGGTTAGGAAGAATATTATTGGAAGGGTAACTATTTCCAGCTAGTGACGGAGAAGTGATAGAATTACTTGAGCCCTTAGGGGAAGTTGAATCTATAATGGTAGGCTCAAACCCAGGAGGAGCGTCGTGTGGTATGAGTTTGTACACCAACATTACCTGAAGAAATATTAAGAGAGAATATTAAGTAATAACTACACATGTGCAATGTACATGTATGAAATAGGAAAGAGTTCTTTTGTAAAATCTTGTTGTGTGTTTATGCATCCTCACACTTGGATGTGTGTCAGATGTATGTATGATTTAAAATGTGTGTGTAAAATGTAAGAATATAGATACATCATATGTGCATACAACTATACATGTACATGTACGCAAATATGCTTTTTTGTGTAATACACAATTACGTACATGTACACATTTGAGTTTCCTCTGTTGAAGAGACCTGATTGGTTGTGTAATTCACATTATTTTATTTCCTTTCTCGAATCAATAATAAATTTATTAACCAAACATTCAGTACTATATATAATATATATAATACCAAACATTCAGTACTATATATAATATATATAATACCAAACATTCAGTACTATATATAATATATATAATACCAAACATTCAGTACTATATATAATATATATAATACCAAACATTCAGTACTATATATAATATATATAATACCAAACATTCAGTACTATATATATAATATATATAATACCAAACATTCAGTACTATATATAATATATATAATACCAAACATTCAGTACTATATATAATATATACAATACCAAACATTCAGTACTATATGTTATAGTTATAAAATGCGCGTGCGGTTTATAACAGAATTCTAAGCCCTAGCAACGAGGGCGGCACGCCCGAGTGCGCGGGCTTAGAATTCTGTTATAAACCGCACGCGCATTTTATAACTGTTTTCTAGCCACCCACTTCAATTCAAACACTCGCCTTGCTACCTTCCAGCAACTAACGAAGGATAATGTTGATATGTATGGCGTTCTTAGAAGTTCTTCTATACAGTCAAACAAGTTAAAAGTCTGTACTGTTAAAAATACGGAAGTTACGAAGCTTAGCCAGAGTGTGGGTGTAGCCCGGGACGTTTCATACATTCGCCTTGCTGTTCTTCTGCAACTAACGAAGCATGAATTTCACATCTGTAGCTTTCTTAACACTTCAACTCACCAGTAAAAGAAATTACAATCTTGAATCTCGTAAAATGCAAGAGTTATCGAGCTAAGAACAGTTATTTCTGCAACGCCCCGCCCACACAATTTTCTAATTTACGCATGCGCTATACTATTACCTTGGTTACAGCGTCTGCGAAACTGGGAAGTTATAAACCGGTCTATAACTTCCTTATAGTTGAAATATAACACATAGCAACAACATAGTAACAGGCTAGAAATAATATATATAATATTTGATGATAAGAAGAATTCTCTTGCCAAATGGTTGCTATAGTTTTCTCCAAAACAATTGCACTGTACATATACATGTACATGTACATGTACATGTACATGTACATGTATATGTACATGTATATGTAACAATGTGTAACTAACTGTATGTATAATTATAAAGAAATATTACTACTACATCATATGTACAATACATGTAGTCCTAAATGATTTTTTTCTTATGTATAAACTAAATAATATGACATTAGACACAATAGTAACAACAGGGGGTCTAATTTATAAATGTACTAAAGGCACTCATGCATAGTTATACCAAATCTGTTTACTAATGCCAAGAATGAAACTATTGTCCAAATTAAATCACATGTGATTTTAGAATAACATAGACTATTGACTAAAACAAGTGCTATGTTAAGTGAACCATTAAATTTGCATTACCTAGTCAGTAAACAAGTGTTGATGTCATATGTATTATAGACACACACACACTTAACACACAAATTGTAAACTCAAAGAAATGACAGCACAGATGACACAAACACATGAGCGCATTGACTAGTGTAGTAGTTAGATATTTACATGTACATGTACATGCACATACTTAAATATGCTACATGTACATATATGTACATGTATATGTACAATGTATATAAAACAAAACTACATACACACACACACACAAATGTACTGTATGTGTGCATGTATGTATGTATGTAAGTATGTATGTACGTTTGTGTGTATGTATGTATGTATGTATGTATGTATGTATGCATGTATATATGTATGTATGTATGTATGTATGTATGTATGTATGTATGTACATGTATGTATATGTATGTATGTATGTTTGTATGTATGTATGTTTGTTTGTATGTATGTTTGTATGTACATGTATGTGTGTATCTGCAGACCTGAAGGAGCACTTGAGAGCTTGATCAAGAATCTATGTACATGTACTACATGTAAGACTAGACCTACATGTACATGTAGTCATGTATATTTCTAGAGTGCCAGTATTCAGAGAAAATAGAATGGTAGAGACACAGTGCTTTTTGTGTCTGATAGCTGGTACATACTTTACAGGATATAAAACATTTTGGGGGGTTCTTAAGATTTTCTTTTGATTTGTTCATTAGTCACGTTATGTGTGCATATATAAGCAGTTGAGTTCTGTATTGTATCATGATTAATAATATCAGAACATGTGATGATAATATTTACCTCAATACATGTACATTGTAGAATATAATTATTTAGTGCATACGTTTATAAAACGTGATGAATGTACATGTATGATATAGCACTATGTCAGATGTAAACAGGTATTGTTCATAGCAATATCAGTTTATTCAACAATAGTATATTTTAGACTACACAAAAGTACATAATTATATGTATTGAGTAGACCACAATGCAAAATTAACTATTGCTGACTAATGGTATCATAGAGGTCATGTAAATGACAAGACTAGTGTAACAACATTGGTATGATAAATGAATATTAGCAAATGGATGATAATCACATGACATGTAGGGTCCAAACGGTCTACTGATCACATGACTTAGTGAACAGCATCAGCTAACAGACCCATAATAGTATTGGAGATTTAATTTGGATTAGAACTATGTTTTTAAATTAGAATCCAAATCTCACTCCTAGAGTACAGTCTAAGGGTACAAAATAATCAAATAGCAAGCATCTACATGTACAAGTATTTGTCAATGTACTCAATTGAATATATCTATTCACAATTTTACATACACCTAACTACATGTATGTCTTGTGTTACATAATATATTTAACTATATGTACATGCCTACATTGTATATGTATATAATCACATTGATGAATATATATATATATATATATATATAATATTTAACTATTATTCTAGTAAATGTGATACGTGTACAATCACATTAATGAATATGTACCATCTATTTAACTACATGTACATGCTTTGTACATTATACAATATAGTGAATATACATGTACATGTATATACATGTACATATGTGTGTATATGTGTGTGTATATGTGTGTAATTGTTGTAACAATTGTATTATATTACATTAATACTATCACATGTCTCTGTTATGACAGAGCTTGGTATCAAGTAGTATATGTGTATGTAGGGGGCCTGTACTCTGATAGTAGGAGTATTTTATTATAACATTGCTAAAATTCTCAACATCATACTATATCTGTTAGCAGCTAGTCTAGCACCATTTGAACATTTTAGTTCATGATAATATACACATGTAATATATACACTGTACACTGTACATGCACAATTTGTTACTTGTATATTATGTACATGTATTTGAAGAGTAAATTGATATTCATTAGTTTTTGAATCATCTTGTGTTGAATTTAAAAAAGAAATAGAAAAATGCTGTACCAAGTAAACTAGTAAAAATATGTATGAAAACTTGAAATATGACAGCACACTGCTACTAACAAGAATGTACAAGTAATAAACACAAGATGTTTTTGTGTAACACTAATGTAATCATGCCATGTACATGTATGCTTGCTACAGTGTAACCCTACATCTGGATTGGAAAGTCTTATTAGAGTGTATCTCAGTGTGACATTTATAAATATTATCTCTTTGGTCCCATTAAGGTCATTGCAAATGTACAATCTGTTTGTAAACTATCATTTGTGTTTATAAGAGTGTAGAACATAAGGCAAAAGGTATGTATATCATTAGAACATCCATATATAGACAAACTAGGTATGCCTTCTTTGTTGATATGATCAATATCGTAGCTTGGAAGGAAAATAATAACATTTTAATGTTATTAATGTTTGTGCACATTTTATACATTGTGTGCATTGATTTATAAAGCAACCTCTTAAAATACCAAGTGTGTATTAGCCTCATACCCAGGCTTAATGGTGGAGAAAGAGCCCGAATTCAACTATTTACACATGCACTAATTAACTTGCAAACAACACAAGGCCACTAAAGTGTGTGTCGATTGCAGTACACAATAACATGCCCAAGATCTTCTCCTGGTTTGGATCAGGATCAGAAGGTCCAAGGTACAGAAACAGAGATTACTTAATCAAAACTAGCCATATTGATTACAATATTTATTTTTAGCTAAACAGAAACAAAACATTATGACAATTCACAGGGACATTAGGGAAATTAAAAAAGTAAATTAGCACATGCGCAAACAGTTCAATCTAAGCTCTTTTTATCAATCATCTTAAGAACCTGGGTATGAGGTTAAGTGTATATAGGCAAGGTATTACTCCACACATGAGTATTGTAAACACTACATGATGCCACTCTAATTTCATTCATGTACATGTAATTCCATAAAATTGGACCATAAATAGAATATGATATGGGATCATATGTCCATATGAAACCAGAACCATCAACACTCAAGCTCATTAAAAACAAGTGTATATAGAGAAAAAAACATCCCTATGATTGCTTTACAGATTTAAGTGAAGATAAAAGTATCCTTATGACTGCTTTGTGGTGTCCAGAATTCAGTAATCATGGCTGACTTTATCAAGCATGAAAGACAACAGCTTATTATAGTTATTATTTTGATTATCTACTCTCCTGACCTTTCAAAGGACCTTGTAGAACTTTAGGAATATATTTCAGGCAGAATAGCTAGCTATTAGTTACAGTTTCTACGTAAGCTCAACAGCTTTCTTTCTGCTGGTGTGTAGAGCTTGATCGCGCGTTCTTTTACGCGCCACGCCCATTAATTGACCGAGCCCCCGGGAATGATGTAACTTCCTTAACTACGTATACAACCCATACTCGCGTAGGTGACACAAACATATATATATATATATAAACATACATCGAACCCGTGGGAAAGCAATCATAGGGATGGCCCTACGGGCCATCCCTATAGTCCATTCATTTGTTCATAAATCCACTCAGCTACACCAATAACTACAATTTGCTGCCTACTAGGGCATTAGATTTACACAGTAGTGAAATGTTTGGTTATGTGACACGAGTTGTATATGTAGTTAAGGAGGTAGGCTTGGTCAATTATACATAGCATCATGATGGCAAATAAAGCATGCACACACAACTTAACATTGAAATATAAAGTGAAATATAGATTTTCTCATGTATATGTAAGCAAAAAAGAATGTTTGGTTAATAGGAGAAAGAATCTCGTCAACGATAAATTTAATAATGATCATGAACTTAATTAGAGATATTTTCTCTATAAGTCTCATACTTCAGCCCTAATGAACCCACTAATCTTCCACTCAAATAAGATGATTCCATTCATGATAATAATATTCCAGTTATTTTCTGAATGTGAGCCTACTGTTACATGTAAATTAGAGTTAGTACATGTAATACAGTCACTGATATGTGTATAAACCTTGTGAAATACATCACATTAACAAGTTCAATCTACATACACAATACAATTTGATCAAACATTTTAAAAATTTCTTGGTGGGAGAAAAAAGAACACTGTATATACTACAAGAGTGTCCTGGCTATTATACCCAGAATACGGATGTGCGAAACATCAAGAGACAATTCTGGTGGTGAAATCAATCTTTGTTTCAAAAATCTGATGTGAGAGCTCAGGTTGAAGGCCGTAAATTCCCCTCCTCCTCTATATGAAACCATGAACATGCATCTCTTTTTTTAAATTAACGCCATGGGCAAAAACAAGGTTACACATCCACTACAACTACATGTACATGTACATGTATATCATAACAAACTAAGAACTGAAATGTGATACTATAGAATAGTAAATGCCTCAAAGCACTCGGAATTCTAAAGTTACCTTTATATAGTATAGTTCAAGTGTGTACATGTAGCCTCACAATGAAAATCATAGGGTAAAACTAATTAATTATGTTATTCAATACTTCAATTTATATACATGTAGGAACAAACAAAGTAGTACTTCAGTAGGATGACATCTTAATGAACTATGGGATTATGTGAAGGTTGATCTCATTTTAAAGCCTTCTTGAAAGCCAAAGAACTATAAAATTACCACGTGTCCTATTTTATTGAAAACCACATGTATGATATTAAAATGAAAAAAAAAAATTCTTCTCTGGGGGAAACTGATTATTAAAGTTCAATGACTGTGCAGTAAACTGCTTGGTACAAGTATCTTTCACAACAATAGAAGATAACATAAAGCTGTATTAGGAAACTGCTTCATACATAACACTAACAAATAAATAAGCTGCTTAGTATATTTCGAATCACCACAATATCATAAAGTTACTAAAGAATACAAGTAAATTATAATTGAATAAAACTTTATCAAAACAACTGCTTGATTTTCAAGATACATGTATAATATCTACTAGATAATAAGTATACATGATGTACATGTACATGTATGTTATACCAAAAGTCAAGGCTGTTTCATCATTTATAAACTATCCGGGCCATAGGCATGACCGTGAACCAACAGATACCGAGGTTAATAACACAATTATACTACAACCAATCAGATTGGCTAAATAATTGCTTAATTTAGTTTGCTATAGATACATGTGTGTCTTACATTTTAAAATAATTGTTTCTTTATACTCTAAATTATTAAATTATCAATTTTCCCTCTTAGAACATTTATTGACACGACATATAAAATTGGTACTCAGTAGAAAACATACATACAAAAACAACATATAAAAATGTATTATAAGCACCTTATTGATGATGATGAGTTCTAACATGTACATGTACATGTAACTATATGTGTACAATACCATGTATTTAACAAACCATTACTTGTTTAGCATAAGTATATACATAATTGTATACCATAGAGAAATTAATGGTAAAGTTTATAATAAACAAATATAAAATAGCTGACCTGTATCATAACCCCAGTTCAAAAAAAAAGTTGCTATGACATCATAATCACAGCTTCACAATATTCATACACTTTTCGATTTGGTCTCAATTCTGATTTGTATATTTGTAATTTTGTATATATTTGTACATGTATATAAAGCCTAATAGTACCAGTCATACAGAGAACCTGTTTTGTCAATGGGAGGGGTGTGAAAGGCTTGAGTCAACTGTCTGACCTTTGGCACTACTGCTACTTGTCCTGTTTCCTGTATACATGTATATTATACACCATGACTGGTAATTTCTACACCACTTATATTATGTAATTGCTATAGTACAGTTTATATACAGGTCCCAGATTGGTTCAGAGTGATTTCAGGCACTCCTAACCTACTGTTGAAGGGCTTCAGGTCACAAGCTCAACACAAAGTGGTTATAAATACTGGGTTTGAAAATAAATTAACAATTGTAGACTTGTGTGTGTGTGTGTGTGACACTGTGTATGTGGTACAATGTATGTGTGGGGTGTTATACTGTTTGTTACTTTGTTAACAGATCATGACTCAATACCACAGTCATGCTATATACAGTTTTACCATGAACACATATGTATACACTACACCAGTAATTTCCATAATTATAGCAAATATATAATTAGATATTGTGTGGTATAAGGTTTAGGAAATACCAATCATACATTGTAAGTGTATCATTCATAACAAGTAATTTTGTTTTCATTAATATTGTTCATGTCAAGTAATTACATTTTCAAAATATGTACATGTACATTTACAAACAGTACCATACAGTGCCAGATATATACAGACACAATATACAATGTGATAATCACGTATGACAGTCTGTAAACACACACACAGTCACACACACACACACACACACACACACACACACACACACACACACAGTCACACACACACACACACACACACACACACACACACACACACAGTCACACACACACACACACACACACACACACACACACACACACACTCACACACACACACACACACACACACACACACACACACACACACATACATTAGCTCTAAAAGGATGAACAAACTATATTACAACACAATTAAATGACCCATTAAGATAATTTCCTTAGTCAAATTACACCACAGACAAACATTATTAGCATAATTACTGTATATTGTTCATTGTACTTCCCATAACATGAAGATACAAATCTGAGCCTATTCTACTATGATTAAGTATAGGGGAGTAATAATCTACTATATACTGTATATATATATATATATATATATATATATATATATACATGTATATATATATAATGTATATATGCTGTAGCTCTGAACACTCTGAATACATAGAAAACAGTAACATACTCTCTATCAAACACATAACCAAGTACATGTAATCTACATTTACATGTACATGTATAGCATATGACTACACATACATGTACATGTACATGTACATACATATGTATATACACACACATACACACACAAATTATTGTACACCCACATACACACCTACATATATACAACTTACAGTTTCTTTATCATCAAAAACATCAATAACTTCATCATCTTTGTCAACAAAACTTCCTCCATCTTGAAAAAGATTCTCAACTATTACTTCATCATCTTCATGCTGTGTGGGACAAAAAATAAATGATTATCAGATGTACACACAATACATGTACTAGTCAAAATGGCAAAGTGCAGTGAGTTCACATATATATTACTCATTATGGGTCAGATTTACATGTAATTAGATTCATGAGTAAGGAAATACACCATGAAATTGAATACTAAAATGATACATGTACAGTATATCATTCTAGATTGTTCTGATATATTGTACATACATGTACAGAATATAAGATGCAATGGAGTGGGGAAAAGATCAAAAACAAATGTATGGGTTATGATTGGTTCGTGGCGATCAATGATTCTTTCTCGTATCTAAAAACAACCTACTTTTTGTTTTTGTACTTTTCTTACCTTCAAAAGTTTCATATTTGTAGTGTCTTTTAACTACAATACATGTGTCTTTCTTCTTACTAATGCACTTTCTTTATGTGCCATTAGTCAACACTAATTAACATTATTTGAGCTGTAACTCAAGTGGAAACAATGTATATAAAAAAAGCATCAATCACATTTAAAGCAAGAATCATAAAACTACATATTCCCCCTTGTTCAGATACACCATAGGATGCACATTTGCTTGAAATTTACTGTAAACAAGCAAGAATTGTGAAGTACACATGTACATATGTACATACACATGTATGTAATGCTGCTAGACTAATATATATTTAAGTGTAGGAAAAATTTCCAAAGAATTAGAGTTATGAAGTACACATGATGTACTATGTTCAATAACACCTGGACTAATTAAGAATCATAGGAATAGGATACTCCCTCTTGTTCAGGTACATCATAGAATGCATATTTGTTTTTCATTGAATTAATGCGAAGTTCTCAAGTAGTATAATACCACTTTAATAAATTAAAGTGGTGAACAAAGACATGTTCATAAATACATAATTATGGAATTGAAGTTAAGTTCTATCAAGACGGAGCCCGAGGGCGAGGTTTTTATAAATCTGATATAGCACGAGTGGCTGTGATATAACCAATATATATCACGAAAGACAAAACCTTTGTTGATGTCTGATGCTTCTCCTACCTTTTTGTCGGCACTTTGGAGAAGGTAAGCGTTGTTTTCTTGTAGTCTGTTTTGACGGCAGTTGCTATATCTGACTGCAGGGTGCTATATCTTATATATAAACCTGTGGTTTACTTTGATGTTTCACCGTATCGGGATATATATATATATATATATATATATATATATATATATATATATATATATATATATATAATTAGAAGCTACT
Source organism: Petrosia ficiformis (assembly GCA_947044365.1). NCBI lineage: Eukaryota > Metazoa > Porifera > Demospongiae > Haplosclerida > Petrosiidae > Petrosia > Petrosia ficiformis. The sequence continues at coordinate 2,850,635 of OX345650.1, read as the reverse complement.
GTTGCTAAGGTGTGGCACTTAATAACGATATTCATTGAAACTTTACAAAGAAGGAGCACAGACCAACCTGTTCCTTTCCCTCCACACCAAGCAGGATCCAGGATTACTTTTTATGAGCTCAATAGAGCCATCATTTTATACACAAAGGTGAAATACACAATATATACATGTTTTACTGTGCATTGCATTTGAGGAAGTTACTTCATTACATGTATATTGAATATGTGTTCATGAGGGATTTCAGACACATGTCTTTCAATAAAAAGATATTTTTTCTCTTCTTATATTGAATCCTAGTTATTATTATTGTTATTGTTGTTAATATTAAATAGATATTAATTTTTTGTTTACAGTTGAAAGCATACAGTAATCATTCCACAGTAATATTTAGAAATTGGTCAATGTACAAAACAAACAACAGCAATGTAAATGAACATGCATATACATGTACAACTGTACATGTTAATTTCATGTACAGGTGCATAAGTATATATATATATAATTATATATAATATAAAGTACATAACTTGTATGCTATACAAACATAGATAATTTGAGAATAAAAAACATTAGAAAATTAATAATAATAATTATTATAAAATTACATATACAATTAGTAATAATGACGATTTCCCTAAACTAAGAGTGGGAGTAGTTTCCATTACACGAGGTAATTCAGATCAATTATATATGAAGTAAAAATACAATTGCAATATTTTATTTATTAGTCTATACTGTATTCTAGTAAACAAATGATTAATGAAATGGCTCTCACAAATACAAGATCATTAGCTACCGTGACATGTATTACACTCACATTTAGAAACAAAAAACAGCACGTACATGTACATGATCACACACAAATACACAATTTACATGTACAATTAATATTTAAATTGCACTGTGCAAAATTAACATGCACATAATTATTTTTTAATGGCCCACAGCTGGGTTGAATCTGCATATTATATTTATATAAATTATGTGCTCGTTACTTGTCATTCCTATGGGCTCGGTGAAATAATGGACATGGCATGCAAATGCATGGAATAAAGCAGGTTGAAAAAACTCCACACACAGCAAAGAAATATTATAAAATGATGAAAGAATCTTTAAAAAGTAATACACTACGTAATTCCAGCAATAAAACTTAAAGACTACTTCAATTTCATCAAGGATCTAGTAGAGACACTAGTGCCATCAGCAATGAGTGATTGGCACTGCAAAGCAATCCTAGAGATACATCTCTCCTTCTCTGTCTCTGTCTCTCTCTGTCTCTCTCTCTCTATATATATATACATGTATATAATTATGTATATATATGTATATATTATTATCAACAAGGGAGATAAACTAAAAGTGATGATGATTGAATTCCATGGACCATGACACACAAGTAATTAGATATTCCCCAGTAGATTCTTAACAATAGAATACTAATAAATAGAAAAACAAACTTATTCAGAATGTATTACATGTATAACATAGTGGGCTTCATTCATGCTGATAACTGCAATTAACATCAAAACTAAACAGTGAACATCACTACAAAAGGAAAAAAATTGCTGTACACACACACGCGCCTTGATTATAAGTACTACTTTACAATGTGTAGCTGCATGCCTTGTAGATTAAGTATACTACACTATTAAGTACTACCTTCTCCAAAATACTTAGTCAAGTAGATGCTCTATGTATTAAATTTGGCTGGTCTGTTTTTTGGTTGTTTTGAAAACTGATACATAAATTGTATACCTAACATAAAAGTTATAATTAGTGTTTATATCATTACACATACACACACACACACACACATTTATATACGCATGCTGTAATAAACAGAATAAAACATCAGTATTATAATTATTGTAGTCATATAAGCATAGGTATGAACATAAGTACAACCTACATGATGTGTTTGAATGAATAAAATAATTATATATATATATATATATATATATATATACATATAATAATATATATAATATTAAAATCTACCATGTGGAAGTTGACCACAGACATGAATCATTCCACTCACCAGTTTCTTTGCCTTTTTAAATCTGTCTATCGCCTTCTCTATCATTTCATTCACAGTAATACTGCCATCACCACAGGGTACCAGCACCTTTGTCTCCCCAAATTTTACATTTATTCGAACACGTCCAGCCATGACTGCAATTTCTGGATTTGATTCCTTTAGCAAAAATAGAATAACATAATGGAAATTAGTTGGAATCAATGAAAGAGAGGCACAGAAACACCACAGAAGAAGATCACTGGATTGCAAGATAGTGATAGCGGAGGAGTAAGTTCAATATACGTGAGTATCCGGAAGTCTACTGTGTGGGCGTGTTAACATGTGTGGTCGATCTTAAATCTTCGCACGTCTGACAAACATGAATATCTTAAATAATTAATCATTTTGGGGCGTTTGGATTTTAATGATTATCACAGACAGAAACTCCAGATACTGAAACTCGTATTCTCTTTCATGAACGGCATAAGACTCAATATCTAGACTTCTAACACTACTGTTTTCACCATTCTCATGTAAGGACTCCTCATCTATATTGTAATAGTTTGACTCGACATGCGGTGTAGACTATTTCGAATTTATTTGGTGCTGTTTTTCGGCATTTTAGCCGGGTTCATGCTCTCTTCCATTCTGCAAACTTTCATGTTTGTTGTTGATGCAGACGAAAAACAACGGCAATTTAGAACGAAGTATTATGAAAATCGAGAGCAAGATGTAATTTTTGAAAACTTGGATGTATCACCAGACTCAGATGGCAGGAAATATGAAAACAAAGAAGAAATCATCGAGGAGCAGAATCACCCAGATTTTAACCCAACAAAAGCAACAGACTATGAATATCCCATGGAAGAGAGATTGGATATTGACATGGAAGAAGTTATTAACAATGATCTCTTAGAAGAGGCCAAAAAAGAAACATATACTGAAAAAAACAGACAAGGTAGGAATATGCAAGATCTTCATATAAACGATGGCCCAATTAATAAAATGTCTGATGAGCTCTCCCCTCGTCAAGCTTTACTAATTGCTATTATCACGTCCATACAGCAACTCATGTCACAAACCATAGCTATTCATGGTACATGGTCCAAGGAGACAAAATCACAAGTTCTCTACTTCACAGGTGATGTCCAGACTATGCCTCATCTTCCACATGGTATGGATGTAATACAGTTGGAAGGAATTGATGACAAACAAGCTAGCTGGGAACTAAAAGAAGTTGCTGTTATCAAGTACCTCATTGATCATTATTCTGACCAGGTTGACTGGTTTTTAATAGTAGGAGATGATGTCTTTGTTAACATAAAAGCTTTGAAAAATAAATTGGAGGAATTCAATGCTAGTTTTCAAGTTTATATGGGTCGTAGTATGAATGGTGATGATATGTACAAATGCCATCAAGGACCTGGTGTAGTGTACAGTAAAGGTTTGCTTAATCGCTTGGAACCTTATCTCCCTCAGTGTCAAGGAGAAGGACAAACTATTAGTGAATGTATTATCCAAAGAGGGATCCATTGCACTCAGGCTAAAGAAGTGAGTTACGATTGTAGTAGTATGGCACATGTACATGAATGTATGTTATTTCTCCCATTTGCTCATACATAAGTTAGGTCATAAACGATGGTATGTTTATTTTAGTCCAAATGTGTTTTTAAATTATAGTGTGTGTGTGTGTATGTGCATGTGTGTGTGTATTTGTATATAATTATATTCATAGTGCATCAGTCTATATCAGTTTTATAAGCCAAATCATGGAAATATATTATTCTTTAGTCTGTGGCCCTCAGATGATACATTTTCCAAACTTTACTCGTTGGCAGATTTATTAAACTTCTGAACCCTTGATGTGTATATAACACTATACGTGTATGATAGTGATCAGTTTTCATGGTGTAACAATAACATCACACCTATTAAGTGCGCTTATGCTCCGAAGTGATGGCATAAACTGGTTTAGTCTTTTTTTATACAACTAGGTCAAAACAGGAAACACTGTCAATTCTCTTTATTTGTTAACCACCACATGTTTGTGCCATGTCAATTACCTTTTCGGTTATGATATGATAATTATAATCATTGCATTTTTCACCCTAGCCTGCGTAAGCGGAGTGGAGGGTTACTGTAATCTTTGTGTGTATGTGTGTGTGTGTCAGGGAGCAAGCACAAATGTGCTTTGTTTAAATAAGCACATGTACATTTTTGCTGTGCTTGAAGGTATATCTTAAGCATTTTTCAAGTGATGCTTGAGTACTTTTATTAAAAGTGCTTGTGAAGCACAATTAAGTACTTGCTAACTGTATGCAGTGCTGCATTTATGGGGGATACCCCTCTTGTAATACCAAACCTGCTCAGCAAATATTTGTCTGAAAATGTAATAGAAGTGATCACAGAGTCCAAAATTAAACTTTTTTAAGGGAAGCATTCCCCCTTTATTTTGGCAAATACCTCCCCTTGGTAACTTTTCTAAATGGTGTCGAACTAGAGCAATAGTTGGTCTTCTTGAATAACAAATTTAGTGCACATTTAAATGTTTCTCAAAGTTATTATTTTTCTAATTTATCTTAATTTTCACGGTCGATTGAAGAATGCTCAAATAACAATCTGCCAAAATTTATATGTGCATGAAATTTTAGTGTGTGAAATACATTGCTAATGAAACAGATTTCTATTACCACAAATTTTTATGTCTCGAAAAAAAAACCCGGCCTATGTGGTACTTTGTGAATGTCCTTACATAACTCCTGAGCTACATATATATATACTGTCATAGGGATAGCCTTGCAGGCCATAAAAAGTATTCCTATATAACTGCAGTGCTCACGTTATATTGTAGATATTCTACTGTGTTAGACTGTCTGCTTCCGTCTTGCTTATGTGAAACCAAACAACCAACCAATGTTGGATTAGCTCTCCCCCTTTTCAAGGTCTATTTTAGCTTTAAGGATCTCATAGATGTAGATGGTATTTAGTAGCCATTTGTATAATGTATTCATTGATTCCTTTTCTTTATTGTGTACCTCCTGTTTTTTATTGAGTGACACAACAGAAGACATGTACATATAGTCATGTACATGTATAAAGTATCTCCATCTCAGCAGATTTTCTTTAACATCACTCCTAACAACAAACTCTTCTTTCATTCCTAACCTGATACATTACATATGTAACATGTTCTTGCATTGATAATTTTATACAAAACAATTAACTTCTCATTATAATTAGATATAGTATTACATGTAGTTATATAGTACACAGGGATAGCATTCATAGTTGATTTTGGACAACTAAAAATAGCAATCTGGAAATAAATTTACATTTGTGTGTGCTAAGTATCATGGCATAGAATTTTTACACATGGGTCATCGCACTTATTTTTGACATTAAATGGGTGGTGGTGGGGGTTGCAGAGTAGCAGAAAGTCTCTAAGAGAGGAGTAAATGCCTCACACCCCCTGAAAAAACCTTGACTACCGGTGGTAAACTCAATGTATATTTTAGTTTATACATGTACATGTACAGTGTATTTCAGAATTGATTTAGTTTTTATTGATAAACATAAATGTCTGCTGTTTTTGTTTCCTACATGTGTGAATGTGATTTTTATGTAGTAAAACTAACAAAACCTGATTAGACACAAGGTTCATTGCGTAATGCTTAATTATTTTGATATACATGTACATGCATGAGTGAGCTAGATAATCATATCAGAAGGTCCTAGGTTCAATCTCTAGTCAGACTCCTGACCTTTTCATTCTTTCTGTTTTCTAATTCTCTCTATACCTGTGTAGGGAATAAATCTATTATTAATAGTTGTAGTGCTTAAAGAGGAGCAATTTTAGATTGTCAATGGTAAACTTTAGGATAAATTGTTTTTGTTGTGGCAAGTTTCTGTATTTATCTTTCACTTGTCATTCATCCACATTCACACTATCTATGATAACTTTTGTAATATAAAATATCTAATGGGCAACTATAGAATAATATTGTAGCACCCCCACTTATACATGTACATGTGTGTATATTAAGATGTGCATACAATTATCTTTGTGCTGAAGTGCCCTTTCTTTTATTAAGGTTACGGTATAGTGTTTGCCCACGTAATATGTGCGTGATGCACGAGTGAGTCACTTACAGCAAATTACATATCAAAATGGAAGTGCATGCATGCTATTTTTTTGGCGTCAGTTTATTCCCTGGTTCCCGAAATTCCTGCCGTATACTGTGTGTTATCTAATTATAGTCAGGTGTGGGCAGGGCGGCTCGAAGAGTTTTTGCAAAGACAACGAAAGATTGGCAAGAAACGAAGCTTTTTGTAGTCATGGACTGGGTAAAAATGGTGTCTGAAGAGACAAGTGACTTTATATCTCCAGTTCTATGGCTCAGAGACCTAACATCTCCTCGAGCCGCCCTCAAGTAAGTCCTAAAAGAGTCGGAAATGGCGAGAGGACAAGGATAGAAGCACTGTTGGTGGCTAGATTTGATGCAGAAGATCTGGCAGATGAGAGATCGACATCAGTGGCTCAGTATAAGACAGCAAGAAACAAGTGCCAAAGAAATCGTGACTTTTTACGGTAAACTTTTCATTGTTTGTTGTACAGTTTTATAAAAACAACTGCAGTTTATGATACAAAAGTATCTCATGAATAATTAATATCAAACTATGTACCGTAACCTTAATAATAATAGTAGTAATGATAGGAGGCTTCTCTTGTTCTGCTGCTTGTAACTTTCAATAATAATAAAACTACATGTGTACCCCACGTAGTATCAAAACAGGCCTTAAAATGTTGACTACCTAGAATATATGATGTAATGCAACGACTGTTACATGAAGAAGCACCCCACAGTCTGTGACAATGTAAAAATGATGGGTCATGTTACAATGTATGTATAGCAATGATGAGTCCTGTTACTTCATTTGATAATGATGGGCTATTACTTCACATTGCATTGATACAATACGAGTAAATTGTATATGAATACAACGTAATGGTCCTAAGTGATGTCAGCTACTTAGATAGAACAAACGTTTTAAGTACATGTTGGTATATAGTTCCCGACAAAATTGACATTAATTTATTTAATTGTAATACAGTATTTATGACAGAACAGCACTGCTTTGGAGTACATAACAGTACAATCTTTGTATTGGATCAAGTACTAATGTTCATTTTTAAATAGTGTTGCACCTACATGTATACAGCAATTTGCCTATATGCTTATATGGCTATATTTCATAATCCATATTACCTACCTATATGCAGATCCAATCCGATATTGTCTGTGTGAAATATATAGTTGTATTTATCTAGTTTACAACTGTTCACACATGGTACAGTGTTAATTATTCTATTATTCATGTGCTATACATTCGAGGGATGTCTAGTGCAGGCGTATACTGTCAGTGGTCCACCATGTCTGTCAGTGTTAGTGCATGTACATGTGTACATTAGTGTAATCCTGGTCATCCATGGGAGCCACTATAATCCTGCTTATCAAAGCCATATCATTAAAACCCTAACTAGTTACCATCCATGGTGTCCATGGATCGTCGATATGAAAGCAACCCTTGTCAGGGTATCCATGCCTGTCACTGTAACCATGACAATCCTTGGTTGTCCATGGATCATCAATATGAAAGCAACCCTTGTTAGAGTATCCATGCCTGTCACTGTAACCATGACAATCCATGGTTGTCCAGGGATTGTCAATATGAAAGCAACCCTTGTCAGAGTATCCATGTCAGTCATTGTAACAATGACAATCCATGAAAATTTTATCAGAGTATCCAAGTTTTTCACTGTTATCCTGATTGTCCAGTCAGCTACCATGGTCATTGTTGACAATGTCATAGTCATCCAGTTTTCTTTCATTAAAAGCTAAAAGAATTCATAACAAAAAGTAATCAGTAATGAGGAAAGTTCAAGAAGTTCCAAATTGTTTGAGTGGATTAAGAATCCTTCTGTTGTGTAGATCAGATAAGTAAATTATGTAAAATAGGAAATGTTTTTTTGTTCATGTCTCGTTATCCTTGCGTACTGAGAGAGCCATGAAAAAGTCTGGTCGCAAACTTCTGTATCTACCTATAGATATATGATAAATTATGCACTAGACACATCAATTTCTCATACATGTATAATACCCTTATGCTTACTTTATCAAGGTGCTCATGCTTCTTTGGATCATAGAATTGTTTGCACTATGCATCTGTGTGTCCTTTAAAGTGCATCTTGCAACACAATCTGAAGATCAGCTAACCATTGTGTTGTAATACTTTACTGCCTTCTATTTGAATTCTGTGCAAACTTCCGCAGGTGGGAACCATCATCATAGCAGATGTACTTTGAGTATATAAACATTTAGTTTATGCTTTATGTAGGTCAATCTGACATTAGTACACCACAAGAGAACCAGGCCCATATGAATGCCTCATTGAGCCTTGCTGTACCAGGAATATCCCTCCATTTGACTGCTCTTCTGACCATCAGGAAATTTAGAAACAAGAGAGACAAAGAGGGAACAATTGCTGGGTTTAGATTGCTTGAAAAAGTAAAGCTTAAAAAAGTTGAAGCAACCGATCCCAAGCGAGGTACATCTGTGGTTAGTAGATACTTAGACAAGGTATGTAAATTATTGACAAAATAATTTACCTTGTAGGTGTATAAGTTTCATAAAGCTGCTATTCCAATTGGTACCGATCCCTTGGAACAGTTTTGCACCAATCTACTCCAGTTTAGTGTTTTCCTCAATCAAGCATTTGAGTTGCCTGATGTTAATATGTAAGCCTTGTATGTATACACATAATACATTTGTATATCAATAAGAGATTAAGAAACAATAAAAAATTAATCATGGATGCAACTGGAGCTTAATCCAAGAGCCCAACCCTAGTTCAATCCTTTATTTCTTTGGATTTTCACTTTCATTTGTCTGTTCCATAATAACAATAGCGGGTTACATGTAACTATTAATTAGCAATGCTCTGTTATCATATATTCTAACCAGATTACATGCATTCATAGAATATATGACAATATACTTTAGTATAGTGACAATCCCTGTACATGTATGTTCCATGGAATGCCAGCTATATGCTGACATTCATAGAATCTCTGACAATATACTTTAGTATAGTGACAATCCCTGGATATTCCATGGAATGCCAACTATATGCTGACATTCATTGAATCTCTGACAATATACTTTAGTATAGTGACAATCCCTGTATGTTCCATGGAATGCCAACTATATGCTGACATTCATTGAATCTCTGACAATATACTTTAGTATAGTGACAATCCCTGTATGTTCCATGGAATGCCAGCTATATGCTGACATTCATAGAATCTCTGACAATATACTTTAGTATAGTGACAATCCCTGTACATGTATGTTCTATGGAATGCCAGCTATATGCTGACATTCATAGAATCTCTGACAATATACTTTAGTATAGTGACAATCCCTGGATATTCCATGGAATGCCAACTATATGCTGACATTCATTGAATCTCTAACAATATACTTTAGTATAGTGACAATCCCTGTATGTTCCATGGAATGCCAGCTATATGCTGACATTCATAGAATCTCTGACAATATACTTTAGTATAGTGACAATCCCTGTACATGTATGTTCTATGGAATGCCAGCTATATGCTGACATTCATAGAATCTCTGACAATATACTTTAGTATAGTGACAATCCCTGGATATTCCATGGAATGCCAACTATATGCTGACATTCATAGAATCTCTGACAATATACTTTAGTATAGTGACAATCCCTGTACATGTATGTTCCATGGAATGCCAGCTATATGCTGACATTCATAGAATCTCTGACAATATACTTTAGTATAATGACAATCCCTGGATATTCCATGGAATGCCAGCTATATGCTGACATTCATAGAATCTCTGACAATATACTTTAGTATAGTGACAATCCCTGTACATGTATGTTCCATGGAATGCCAAATATATGCTGACATTCATAGAATCTCTGACAATATACTTTAGTATAGTGACAATCCCTGTACATGTATGTTCCATGGAATGCCAGCTATATGCTGACATTCATAGAATCTCTGACAATATACTTTAGTATAGTGACAATCCCTGTACATGTATGTTCCATGGAATGCCAGCTATATGCTGACATTCATAGAATCTCTGACAATATACTTTAGTATAGTGACAATCCCTGGATATTCCATGGAATGCCAGCTATATGCTGACATTCATAGAATCTCTGACAATATACTTTAGTATAGTGACAATCCCTGTATGTTCCATTGAATGCCAGCTATACACTGACATTCATAGAATCTCTGACAATATACTTTAGTATAGTGACAATCCCTGTATGTTCCATGGAATGCCAGCTACGTATATGCTGACATTCATCGAATCTCTGACAATATACTTTAGTATAGTGACAATCCCTGTATGTTCCATGGAATGCCAGCTATATGCTGACATTCATAGAATCTCTGACAATATACTTTAGTATAGTGACAATCCCTGTATGTTCCGTGAAATACCAGCATTATACTGACATTCATAGAATATCTGGTGATATACTTTAGTATAAGTGACAATCCCTTGATGTTCTATGGATTACCATCTTCATGTATATATACATGTACTGACATACATAGAAACTCTGACAGGACACTTTAGTGTAAGAGACATTCCCAGAAAATTCCATGGATTGCTCCCTATATATGAGTATTCATAGCTCTGACAACAGTTTATTGTGACAATCCTGGGATGGCTGTGGTTTGTAAGCAATATTCATGACATTTCACTGACAGTCCATGACTTGCAATGCCAACACTAGACATGTATGATACATGTACATTCAGCCCAAAGTACATGTGTATATTGTATATGTAGTTACAGGGATATTCAGTCTTGGTTGCACATATCTTCAGATTGTACTTGTGCAGTTTGACAATAATGTAATCTGCAAAGCCTGAAAAATATTGTTTAAGCTATATAGGCAATGCATAGGCAATGCAGTTGCCTATACCGATACTCTGCCTATATCTTCAATATAAGCACCTATTCAGGTCCCTTATACTAGTTATAGGTGCAACCCTGCTTTTAACCCCACACAACTGTACATGTATATCAATTATTCTGTTAATTCAAAATCAGTAATGTTTTTACTTTTTGACAGGATCTACACATGTATCTATCTGTGCAAAAAATATATTCCTGCACAGTTATATATATATATATATGTTTAATTACATGTACATGTAAGTATATGTATAATAGTATACAATGTACAAGTATTTTGACAGTCCATTAGTTAAGGAAGCTACATCATTACTGTGGCACAGTCAAATAATGTACTTAGCACACAATATCATGCAGTGGCGTAACCAAAGCAAGGCCTGGGAGGGCACAGGCCCTACTAAATATAGTTGGTGCCCTGCAAAACATGCACAGCAAGCAATTATATTAATACAGTTGTGAGATTTATTGAGCTTTAATAATATGATAGGTAAATCTGATAAAACAGAACATTTCGTCCTAAAGGCCTTCAGCTGTAAAACTGAAAATGATGGTATGATACAGGGTTTATATACACTTAGGTAATGATGGATATGGAGTACAAGGTTGCATGATTGTTCAAAGATTAGTACAAGGTCTATGCGTACATTGTTACAATAAGTATAATTTAAGACAGTTTTCTTCTAGGATAGGTTCTCCTTTTGTGGAATGATGACATCATATAATGTCATGTACTGTTGATAGCTGTCCAAGGGTTGAGAGAAACTCCAGGGTCTGTGTTCATGGTATTCTTGGTAGTTTTTATCATAATACCTTCTCTTACCTTTCAGTTAAACACCCTGGCCAACACTTCAGTCTCTTCACACTTGATGTTGTGTTTAGTTTCTGTAACATGTCAGGCTATGGCATTATTTCTGTCCCAGTTCCTAATGGATGTCTGGTGTTCAGCGATTCTTGTTTTTAGGCTCCTACCGGTCTCTCCTATACATACCTCACCACATTCACAATAGATCGCATATACAACACCTGTGATATCTCCTGATGGTGTTGGTGTTTTAACTTTCATCAAGGCTTATCGTAAGGTGTTTTTAGATGTGAAAGCTGTTTGTATGGATGTCTGCAGGCCTGGGATATCTGCTCACTCAGTCCCTTTATATAGGGGAGAACCAATATTTTCTTGTCTTTTTCCTTAACTATTTCTTTGTTTTTCTTCTCAAGGGTGGATCTTACTCTTTATGATGGATACCTATTACGTGTAGCTTCAAACACTTCCTGGAGTCTGGAGGTCTCTGTGTCTTTATGTTCTTCATCACAGAGTCTGAGTGCTCTGGTCTTCAGACAGTTAATGGTGCTCATCTTCACTCTCGGGTGATCATCTAGAAGTGATAATTTATTGTCCTCCTCTATCTAGTAAATCGTTGTGAAGTCCATTGATATGCTCCAGAAAGTCATCTAGTCTTTCTCTTCTGTGTTCCCACAGCACAAAGGTGTCATCTACGTATATGTACCATATCTTGGGGGAGAAATTTGATGTTGTTGATGCTGTTTGTTTGAAACACTTCATAAACAGGCTAGCAACAACAGTTGATCCCATAGCCATACCACCTGTCTGCTTAAAAAAGGAATCTTCATATCTAAAATAGGTGGATTGGAGACTGAGTCTTGTTAGGTAACAGACCTGCTCAGCATTCATGGTTGTATGTACTATCCATTCATCATTGTTGTCCAGTCTGTCCTTTAGGATCTTCCAGTGGGACTATAGCGAACAAACTCTTTACATCAAAGCTTGTCATAAATCAGCTTCTTCAATGTCAACATGGGAATCTTCTCAACGAAATAAGTGGAATTTTTGTTGTATGTGTCACTTAACCCCACTAATGGGGAAAGGATTCTGCTGAGTTCTTTAGGCAGATAGTAAGTTGAAGAACCTATAGTGCAGACAGTTGGTCTCAGGGGAACTGAACCTTTGTGTATCTTCGGGTGTTCATAGATCTGTTATGCTAAAGATTGTCTGGGTGTTAACAGTTTTTGTTCTTGGATCAAGTCTCTTTTCTTCTATTAGCACTTGGCTAATCTTCCTTTCAACTGTCAAGGTAGGGTCTTTCGCACATCTTCTTATCATTGTCTCTTCTTTATTCATGACCACGGTGGCAATGCCTTTGTCGGTGGGAGGATAACTAGCCCCTCCACTAGCTGCAAGCTTTTGATGGCTCCCTGTTCACACTTGTTAAGTGTGGGGGTGGGGTCTTCAGTTCTGTCTAGGCATCTTCTTACTTCTTCTCTAAGTTGTTGTCCTTCATCGTGTTTCATACTGCTGGCTACCTTCTCTGTTCTGGCCATGATATCTTCCTTAGGAATAGACTTAGGGGCTGTAGCAAAGTTGAAACCTAAAGCTAAGACATTCAGTTGGTCTTCGTCAAGGTCCTTGTTGCTTTGATTTACAACAAGTCGGTCTCTGTCTAAGGAGTGTATGTTTCTGATACTGTCTTTCTCTCTTTGTACACTTTTCTTAAGGTGTCTCTATTTAGTCTTCTGGAATTCTCTGTCTATAGAATTCTGCCCAACTCCCTATTGATGATAGTACTTCTGAGATAACTGAGATGTTTAAGGAGGATGAAATTTCTTGTATCTGTTGGTAAATAGTTAACTTCCTCCTCCTTGCTTCCCAATATGTTCTTCTAGTAGAGCCATAGGACATCATCATCTCACAAGAGGAGAACCTATCCCAGAAGAAACTACTAACTAAATCTTGGTGGCAATCGCGGAAAACTAACTAAAATTAACTAAAATATGCATTAAACACTGTAACTAAATCATTTGCAAAGCTAAAATATTTATAAAGTTTGGATCACCAGATACTTTGATTATCTTATTGCAAAAACAAAATGTAATGGTTAAAATAACTAATTTATTGGTTAGTATAGTTGCGAGAATTGAATAATTAGTTAGAGATACATACTGTACATCTAATGCTATAGCTTAGTGTTTTTGATAAGCTTATATGGTGCACCATTGGGCCAAAGAGATTCTTATTTGGCACTGCACAATTCTCTATTTGGGCCAGTGGCACAGTTAATTATGATTATATACTGACAGCGTTAACTCTTTGTTAATTGGCTTAAGATGTATTCCCAATGTATTTATGGTGCATACACTAACCATCATTGAGCCAATTTGGCCCGTGTTTCAAAATAAAACTTATCAAAACCTCTACCAATGATGCAGCTACTTTGTACTAATTACAATCAATTAGTTGAAGCACTATAATTTTAGGGTGCTGTCTACTCGTATTTCATGTCAGCAATTTATACAAGTTTACTACTAAAGTACATATAATTGTATCTGGCCATCAAAAGGGGTTTGGAAAACTGCAAACACATATCAGTGTGCCTGTCAATACTTGGTGCAAATTATGCCATAGCAACATCATGCATGTATTTGCAACATCCTCTATGACAATTGACAAACTAAATTGCTATTCCTTGCAACTGTACTGACCAATGAAATGGTTATTTCACAATTTAATTTTTTAAGTGCTTTTATTACATTCCTTGTACAAAATAATGCTTTTTCTAGTGCTGGCTGATGCTAGACAAAGTCAACACAGGGTAGAAACTTTGGAATATGACTAATCAAACAATATCTTTTGTAATGTAAACTAATGAGTAATTAAAGGTAGTGGTTAATATTGTTAAGCTATTGTTAAGCTATATAAGATCATCATTGAAACTAACTATAACTAAAACTGTTATTCAAAACTATATAAAACTAACTAAAGTGTTTTAAAGTTTTAGTTAACCAATTATAACTAACTAACAAGTGTATATAGAGAAAAAAACATCCCTATATTTGCTTTGTGATGACTATGTATTAAGCATTGCTGATGGCACTAGTGTCTCTACCTTTCTGTGTACTCCTGGGGCCTGAAGACGTAAGTGTAAGCCTAATTCCAGTCTAAATACACAGATGTCTGACGAACTGACTGAGGTACTCCTTCAAGGTTCTAAATGATGACTTCCTCGTGTCTGAAACTCAACAACTTATCATACTTACTTGTTAAAGATTCTTGCATAATATCTATACTGTTTCTCTGCTATATACAACAGTTATTAGCAGTTTTACATCCTTTCTGAATCTTCCTGGCTGGTCTGTAGCTCAAACGCGCGTTCTTTTACGCGCCACGCCCATTAATTGACCGAGCCCCCGGGAATGACGCAACTTCCTTAACTACGTATACAACTCATAGTCGCGCAAGTGACACAAGAATAATATAATTACATTAAACCCCGTGGAAAGCAATTATAGGGATGGCCCTACGGGCCATAAAAATTATTTTGTGATGTCAAAACTATAATTAAAAGTAACATGATTGATGAGTAACTACATGTATATATATATAGTAAACATTACGGTAGGAATAGTCAAATAGTATTACACTACCACTTTATTAGCTTGTAATATTTAAATGACATGTCTTAATATTATATGTCCATCTCTTAATGACTAATTATTTAATCTCAGTTAATTGACCATAAATAGTTAAAATGATTAGTGTGCCAGAGCAGTAGACGAATGCAATACTGCTGCAAAAAGACACTGCAATTTTATCACATTGATGGTTAATACATAAGAAGTAGCTACTTAATTAGTTTGTTGAATTCAGACACATCAAAAATAATTCATCACAAGTTTATAACAAAAACAAGATATATAGAGAAACAAGTGTATATAGAGAGAAAAAAACATCCCTATGATTGCTTTACAAATTTATAAAAGTATCCCTATGACTGCTTTGTGGTGTCCAGCATTCAGTAATCATGGCTGACTGACTATCAAGCATGAAAGACAACAGCTTATTATAGTTATTATTTTGATTATCTACTCTCCTGACCTTTCAAAGGGCCTTGTAGAACTTTAGGAATATATGTCAGGCAGAATAGCTAGCTGTTAGTTCCAGTTTCTACGTAAGCTACACAGCTTTCTTTCTGCTGGTGTGCAGAGCTTGATCGCGCGTTCTTTTACGCGCCACGCCTATTAATTGACCGAGCCCCCGGGAATGATGTAACTTCCTTAACTACGTATACAACGCATACTCGCATAGGTGACACAAACATATTATAATTATATAAATTATAATAAATAATTATTATATAAACAATTAAACATACATCGAACCCGTGGGAAAGCAATCATAGGGATGGCCCTACGGGCCATAACAAGTGTATATAGAGAAAAAAAACATCCCTATGATTGCTTTACAGATTTAAGTGAAGATAAAAGTATCCTTATGACTGCTTTGTGGTGTCCAGAATTCAGTAATCATGGCTGACTTTATCAAGCATGAAAGACAACAGCTTATTATAGTTATTATTTTGATTATCTACTCTCCTGACCTTTCAAAGGACCTTGTAGAACTTTAGGAATATATTTCAGGCAGAATAGCTAGCTATTAGTTACAATTTCTACGTAAGCTCAACAGCTTTCTTTCTGCTGGTGTGTAGATCTTGATTGCGCGTTCTTTTACGCGCCACGCCCATTAATTGACCGAGCCCCCGGGAATGATGTAACTTCCTTAACTACGTATACAACCCATACTCGCGTAGGTGACACAAACATATATATATATAAACATACATCGAACCCGTGGGAAAGCAATCATAGGGATGGCCCTACGGGCCATAAAAAGTATCTCTATGACTGCTTTGTGATGTCCAGCATTCAGTAATCATAGCTAACATAATGATGCCTGAAACACATCAGCCTATTATAAGTTATTATTTTGATTATTTACTTTGTTTACCTTTTAAAGAATTTAGGAATATATTTCAGGTAGAATAGCTAGCTATTAGTTGACTGAACCCCCGGGAATGACGAAACTTCCTTAACTACGTATACAACGCATACTCGCGTAAGTGACACAAACATATAAATATGTATATATAGTTCGAACCCATGGGAAAGCAATCATAGGGATGGCCTACGGGCCATAAAAAATGGTATCTATACCATTTTTATAGGTACTTTACCCTATATGTCTTGTTTCATGATACAGAAACAGTGCTTTGTAACTTGTAAGAATCTTATTACTTGCCTATGTCTAGTAAAAGGCCTGAGAGTAACCATTTCCTCTTTGTAGACAGTGGCAGTATATTATAACCTAGCTACAATGATTCACCACATCCTTCAGTTCAGAAATAATTACCAACCTGCCAAAAATTTCCAGATGTGCTTATATTAGCACCCTAACCCCCATACTGATGTTAATGGTTCATTTACTTGGTAGATCAATGTAAAGGCCAGTATAATTAATAGTATAATAAAAGATATGGTATTAGACACCGTATCTTTTATTGTACTATTAGTTTTCAAGTTACAACTCCATCTGAGTGATATGTTTCATTAGATATTTGATAATGTTAACAAGATCTCCACATATAGAAAAATATATACATGTACAATGTATTACATGTAGCATGAAAATTTCAAGTGGCTCATTTTAAATATGTAGATTATTATAATCTAGTCTATGAAATTTATACTGATTGACATGTGGCATCTTACTGATATGTATAAGAAATATGAAGCGTTAGACCACCAGTGAAATGTATAGTAACTGTAATTACATGTTTTAATTTTTGAATGTGTGCAATAACAACAGTAGTGCATGAGCTGAATGTGATTCCATTCTTAATGGAGATCATCCGAGTGTACCAGATTAAATCTTGCAAATCGTGTGTTTTATAATCTATTGCTGTGATCATAATCAATCATGTTACAATTGCTTCATTTTACACTTGGCTTTTGTTTACTATTAATTTTGTTGATATGGTATTCCTATTATTGTTGTTGTAGTTGCAATACTGTTACTAAACATATCACAACAATTAATAATTGAAATTCCATTTTTGTCAAATTCTAGTTTTTGTAATAATATGGTTTGTAACCTTGTGGACAAACGTTTTAGAGTATGCAATTGGTGGGCCTGCTATCACTATAAACAACATACAATGTATATGGAGAAAAATCTGTGATCGCTTTGTGGTGTCATTATTCAGTCTCTTCTTAATTATTTAATTGCTCTTGTAGAACGTATGGAAAATATTTCAGCTATTACTCTATGTAAGCTACAAGCAGTTTTCTTCCTGCCAGAGTTTCTTTTACACACCATGCCCATTAATTAATCTAGCCCCTGGATTAATGCAACTTTGCATTGTTACCAACATAATTTATGGATGCCTACTATTTTGAAGGATTTTCCTTTAGAAACATGGTACAGTGGAACCCCTCTTATCCGGGCAGTGTGGAACCAAGAGGTGCCCGTATCTTTGAAACTGCCCATAACTTTGAAAGCAGCTGTACTTAACTCCTAATTACAGAATTGTGTTGAAAATTGGTCCATATTTAGTTACATATTGCACTGTAGACTTGGGAATCTCAAAATCAGATGCAACAACTCTCTGAGACTCAACTCCCTATGATTTCTAGTTTTGTTTTCAGGGAAACAACTCTCCTTTTTCTTTTCCCAGCTTAGTAACCTCCATGCTCTTACCGCCTAAGGTGTCAATCACGATTGCGTAATGAGTGAGCATACACATGTGAACACACCCCTTAATTAAAAAAATTTTTGTTTATTAAAAAAATTAATTTTTGCTACTCGGTAGCAGGATGTGCCCGTAAGTACGGGGTCCGGATAAGCGGGGTTCCACTGTATAGGCAATTTTGAGATGCTCTCATTATTAATATTTACTAATAAAGGACTCAATTACATAATGCACAATTGATTCACCTGTGCATTATGTAATCTCAGCCTTTATTGGCTCCACCCTCACAAAACATGCTATAAATATTACCTATCATTTTGTAATTTTATTGTCTATGCAAACCACACCCATTAACTAACTGAGCCACAGAATGGTATTAAATCATCTCATTAGAATCCAAAGCAGATTTCCTGATTTTATCATATCTATACACACCATACTGCTGAGTTTCTTAAATTAACATAATTTAAATCTCTTTCTGTATTCACTATTCTGTAGCACCCACATAAATAGTATTATGCCATTAGCACTACTGTAGGACACTTGCAACATTCCACACTGGGCTTTTGCTAACCATAAATAGTAGTGCACCATTTGGAGTACTCTTGTTGCCTATGAGTATGTGCATTTTATACTGGGCTCTTGCTATCTACTTGTATACTGGGTTCTTAACAATCAACTGACTGAACTGAGTACTGTAGGCACTCGATAGCTTCTAAGTATATGCATTCACAAATTGAATAGTACTGTACCATTAGGAATATTGTAGGACACTTAATACAGTAACTCCTTAGTAGGAAGTTATGTGGGCATACACATGATCTATTGTTATGTAGTAAAAGAATCAGTCAATTGGCTCCTCCATGGCTAGAAAATCGATAATAATGCTGCTAAAATGGTTGTATGATACATTGCTATTAGTCTATGCTAGGCACAAACAAGAATCCAGTATGAAATCTGCATAATTGCAAGCGTTAGCGAGCTTAACCTAATGAGTCAAGTGCCTTTGTCTGTAATGTATATTCTAATTATGTTTTATTATCGATGATAATAATTTATATTCTCTTTATTACGTATACCATATTACATTTATATTATCAATCATAATAAAAATACACCTGTAAAAAACATGTGTGTGGATCTCAACAGGGTAAGAGACTGTCAGTACACAACCTTATTGGACATGTGTCACTGTGAAACAGCCTTTTAAATCTCAAAAATGCAACCAACCACCATCACCATGGAATTATATAACTGCTCAGTGCTAGCGCTTGATTTCAATGCCCTACATTCATGTATAGTAAGTTTTCGGAATAAAATTGAATATGTCTATGCGCATGCAGTTGGACACTCCTTTGCTGCTTTGCCATTCATAAGCTGCTAGCAATAATTCACTAAATAAACTATTGGGAGACAATACTCTGTGGTTACTATAATTAATGATCACTATTGGATATTAATAAGAAATTAAATAATATAACCTTTTGGAAGAAAACTCACTTTCTTTTTGCTGCTTGTTACAATAATTCATGCACATTATGTTCATCCTGGCATGACACTCATTAATTGATTGAGCCCTCTTGAATGATTATTATTTTCTTAACTATGTACATGACAATGTATGACAAGTGATGGTTTCAAGTGATGAGAAAGGGGTGGGACTCATGTACATGTATAGTAATAATTTGTGATGTAATATATATATATATATATGGATGGAGAAAAGTATTAGACATTAAGAATACTGAAACTATATTCAGTAATTTTAAAGTGTATATAATGTTTTATTGTATCAGGAAATGTTTACACCTAAAAATGTTAACTGAAGCCAGCTAATTACATCACAAATTATTACTATACATGTACATGAGTCCCACCCCTTTCTCAGCAATAAGAGAGTGTTAACTGTGGAACCTCCATAATAGGGACACCATTGGGAAGAGTGAAAGTGTCCTGGTTATAGAAGGTGTCCTTAATTCAGATGGATGACTTGAAAAAAACAATGGTCATCCATACATTATTGACATAGCTACTGAATAATGTACATGTCACTAACATACGACTAATTTTCGTAACAAACTTGATGTGTATAGAAATAAAAAAGTATTTTAGTTACTCTCCATCTTATGTAAGTAAATGCACGACAAGAGGTTAATGAAACCATCCAGTACAGTGTTAATAATAGTAATACACACTTACAAAGTAATAATATACAATAATTAATGCACATTATGTTCATCCTGGCATGACACTCATTAATTGATTGAGCCCTCTTGAATGATTATTATTTTCTTAACTATGTATACGACAATGTATGACAAGTGTATATATATATATATTATTTATATATATATATATATATATATATATATGGATGGAGAAAAGTATTAGACATTAAGAATACTGCAACTATATTCAGTAATTTTAAAGTGTATATAATGTTTTATTGTATCAGGAAATGTTTACACCTAAAAATGTTAACTGAAGCCAGCTAATTACA
The DNA here is from genome assembly GCA_947044365.1 of Petrosia ficiformis. Taxonomy (NCBI): domain Eukaryota; kingdom Metazoa; phylum Porifera; class Demospongiae; order Haplosclerida; family Petrosiidae; genus Petrosia; species Petrosia ficiformis. The sequence continues at coordinate 2,829,533 of OX345650.1, read as the reverse complement.
TCACAAATTATTACTATACATGTACATGAGTCCCACCCCTTTCTCAGCAATAAGTGAGTGTTAACTGTGGAACCCCCATAATAGGGACACCATTGGGAAGAGTGAAAGTGTCCTGATTATAGAAGGTGTCCTTAATTCAGATGGATGACTTGAAAAAAACAATGGTCATCCATACATTATTGACATAGCTACTGAATAATGTACATGTCACTAACATACGACTAATTTTCGTAACAAATTTGATGTGTATAGAAATAAAAAAGTATTTTAGTTACTCTCCATCTTATGTAAGTAAATGCACGACAAGAGGTTAATGAAACCATCCAGTACAGTGTTAATAATAGTAATACACACTTACAAAGTAATAATATACAATGTACATTGTAATGATTCTAGACCTCTATTTGTTATCCAATATCTTCTGGACTTATAGTTGATGTGATGCAATTATTGTAAAACTAATGAAAGTATCCACATAATAGTTTTGTGATTCAGGGATTTAAAAATGCAAGATTACATGAATTTTAAATTATAACTGAATTGAGATACAGTCATCAATCTTCTTCCTACTTTTGCACTGTGTTTAAATACCTTTTCCCTAATTTCTATTACTTTTTATGAATGAATGGAACTGCTTAACACAGGACATGAATGTAAAAGAATGACATGTACATTTTGTGAGTAAAAACGAAGTGATGATTTTACACTGTTTTCTTAACAAACAATTGAGTACACAAACTAAAGCAGCACCTGTGATATTAATTCTTACACTTTTACAATTTACACAACACTCTTCTGATGGTGCTAAATCAAAGTAATTTAATTCTTAACTTCTTCTCGTTAATGAATTTTTTAATATCAATTCAAGCCTTATTGTGTATAATATTAATAATTTAATATCATAATATTTGATGTGGCACAAACAAAGGAAACCAGTTCTGTAAGGTGTGTTATAATTGTAAGTGTACATGCAGGTAGGCCATGAATGACAAGATAGATCATTTGGAAAAAATAATGTGTGTAAGCACTTGCTATATAGCCATTTTTATAGTAAGCCAGGAATTTAATTATCATGGTGGAGCAGTAGTCGCTCTTCCTGAATGCCGAGTTTAGTTGAATTTGTTTACAAGTATTTAAACGTAAATTTTCAATCAAAATTATTTTTTGATGTAGTACAGTTATAATATAATCATAAGGGATATGTATGATATATACCACAATGCCCCCAGGGCAGGGTGGTTGTATAGTACAAAGGATTGTGTCAGCAATAATTGTTTCTCTCATGCTGCACTTTTGAAGTACATGTAGTGCTTAAGACTAGGTTCACATAATAACACAAAGCATTAATTTGTGTCTGTTGCTTAGTGATAAAATTCTGAAAACTGATTGGTCACATAATGTGACAATAGAATCAGATCCTATCCTCGCTTTATGTTGCATCTGACAACACTGAAGGATTTGTACAATACAGTGCACTGACGCAACGCAAGGAAATCCAAGGCTTTGCAGCATTATGTGAACCAGCCTTAATCTATGTGAGAACTTTTATTAGCTCTACATATTTGCCTTGAACTGTAACTATTGCACACATCCATGTTTATATATATTGTAATCCTACTTGTATTGTTTTATTGCGTAATTGATTTATGTTTATCTTTCTATGCTGTAGGTAGTTATTAAATAGGTTTTTATATGAATACGTTTTATTGTAATCATGAACATATTTTATATCTCTTTCACAGACTCATGAATTATTCTTCTTAGATCAAAATCGTATTGTTGAAACAAGTGCTCTTTACACTTCCAAAGAAATAACAAGAGCATTGACAGTGCACCCAATTCGGTATCCCAAATTTATGTATCGCTTGTATAGTTATTTTCTTGAAGTGAGTTTCAATTTTTCCACCACACAAGCTAAACAGTCAGTGGATGAGATAGAAATCACACATCCATTTGTTCCTACTCACTTGAGATCTCCTTTTAAACCCCTTGAAATTGTTGGTACCAATTGTGAACTGAAAAAGACTGAGGAACCGAAGACCAAATCCCCTTCTCTGGGAAGCAATGTCATTATACGTCCTCGTCATGTACCGAAGAATAAATTTGAAGTTAATTCATGGGAGTATTTTAACCAAACTCGCATTATGTCTGTAAATCAGGAGCAACCCTCTCGTGGGATAATTGGAGGGATTAGAGAAGAGGCACGTTATGCCTTAACAAAGGCAATCTATATTGCTAATCAAGGTTTATCTGCAAGTGAAAGATTAGTTTTTGATAGGTTAGAGAATGGTTATCACCGGGTTGATCCAATGAGAGGCAGTGAGTACATTCTAGACTTTGTTTTTCGGAAGAGCTCAGATCGTAGTACTAAAGTGAAAAAACGTGTAAGCATTCTCAGACCATATCATGAAGTAGTTGTTCCTGTTGACTCAGTCCAATACCACTCAAGAGTAAATTTTGTTGTTACTTTATCTGGACTTAGTAACCGACTGGATCAATTTTTGGTCAACTATGAGAAAAATGTCCTCATACCAAACGAAGATGCTACATTAACTATTGTGTTGTTTGACAGTCCTGATGCTCAGAAAGTTCATTCTTTGGTTGAGAAATATACATTGCTATATCCTGCCTCTACCATTCAAATCACAGACACACAGGGTCAGTTTGCAAGAGGAATAGGTCTTCATCATGGTGCTGGGCAGTTCAAAGACAATGACCTTTTGTTTTTTGTTGATGTAGATCTCAAAATAGGGTCTGATTTTTTATCTCGTTGTCGCCTGAATGCAATTCAAGGAAGACAAGTGTATTTTCCAATTTTCTTCAAGCTATACAACCTTGATTTTGTATATAAATATCAGAAAGGTAATGCATCACAGCTTTTATCCCGACAAAATGGACACTGGGCACATTACTCTTATGGTATGGTATGTATATATGCATCTGATTATCGAAGAAGTGGCGGATTTAATATCAACATGAGAGGATGGGGAGAAGAAGATGTGGATTTCTTTAATCGAGTAGTGAGTCATGGTTTGGAGGTTTTTCGAGCACCCGATCCTGGCCTTGTTCATCTTTGGCATCGGAAGGTTTGTGATAAAAGTACTGTAGCAACTTCTGATGCATATTTACATTGCTTACAATCTAAGGCTGAAAATTTAGGTGACAGAGTAGAATTAGCTCAATATGTTTTTGAAAATGAATTGTTGTTGGGTAATATTTTGTAATAGCAAGTTAACTACTAAATGTATGTATTTTCTGAACAGCATCAATTATTTTTTAATATTTATCACGTTCGTTTTCATTAATTTTAGTCTTAAAATTATTCTTTACAATTTATTATATAATAAATTAACACATGTACCATGTGTAATACAAATTAAATTACAAGTTTAAAAAAATGAATTAATAAATTTTATTGGGGTTCAGTTTAGAAAAGGCAACAAGTAATTGTTGAATGTGTGTACATGTGCATAAACCCACACGCATGGAGGTCAAACTGCGTATGTAGATATTAAATATTAAATTAGCTTCTGTGAGCAGTCAGTCAATTATAGTTACCCAAACATCATATGTGAATTTTGATGGAGGATTATTTTGTGTAGTTCTCTTTAACTTAGTCTGCATAATTTGTTGTAAGTAAAGCCACAGTGGTCTACGGCTAAGTGTAATATTTTACACACGTGTCTTCCTGGATTTGGATCCATGTAAACATCTACTGCTCCTGATAAATAGCTTAGACTGTCAAGTGCTTCAAATGAACTCTGGAAAATGTAACAAGAATATTGAATAATAATATAACAGTACTCACAAATGTGATATACATAATGTAACATATTGGAAAGCAAAACTAGAAACTTCTATATAATCGTAGTAAATACACAATACTATAATTATACTTAATTACTTATTAATTACTAGCAAAACTGTGAGATAGCATTGAATATGACACAATAGCATTTCTTACAATAATAATTATTATATAAGTATCCTATAATATTAAATAATTACCATAGTATAATTATAATCTACAATTATGAAGAAATTATTTGTGACGCACCATAGCATACTCTGCAACTTCTTTACACTCAAGTAGTTGTTTTGTCAACTGAAGCAAGTAATCAGATGCTGCAATGAAAATTTATTTTATGTATATATGCCCTAGACTAATCTTTATTTGTGTACAAACAAATTGGATGTAAGTATGTTATGTTTGTACATACAATGGATTGTTATAATTACTATGTATGGTTGCATGTGTGATCAACTGTACCTGGGCATATGGTACCAATTATAAATGATGACGATTTGTTACTGTCAAACAGACCTACTAAAACTGTTCTGCTTGATGTGAATTCAAAATATACTGGGTGAGGTGAACATGTGCTACCATGATACACATTTCGATTAAGTTGAATATAATCCTCTGGAGTTAAACTAGTTGAGAGGAGGAGGTACATCTTATAATTAGGGCATGGATGGATTCTCCACTTGTTGAAATTGCTTTGATTCTGATAAGAATCAAGTAATCCTCCTGGATGTACTGTTAACGGTTTACCTAAAAAATAATTTAGTAGTATACAGTTGGAATGCTATTAAAATTCTTGTCATGCACATGTGTTGCATGTTATTGTACCTTGCAGTGGATATCTATTACCGTCACTTTCAATCAAAGTATCTCTGCACTCAATTATATCTGCATCAGAATAACAAAAAATTCTAGTAAGATGTAGTTGTGAAGCAAAATTATAACATGAATTATAATACTAGAACAAATTCTAGAATTTATGCTTTATTTATTAGTTTACAATTTAGGCAAGCTGAGATTGGGTTAAAAAAAATTTTGAGCTGTCCACAAATTATAATTCTAGTAAATTATTGCAAACCTCCGCTGCCATCGTCTTCTTCCGGACAGCCAGAGACAGTACACCAAACGGCAAGAAATACTAGGAAGGAGACTGCAGTCAGTATTCTTCTTGTATTAGTAATAGTAAGTGTTTGCATTTTTCATTCCATTTAATGATCTATTTCTTTTATACCAGACAGAGATATGACAGTATTTGATGGCTTTGGACAAAAACTGTTTTGCAACTGAATTGTCAACCTCTTTATAGTTGCACTGCACAATTTGTTGTAGGGAGTGGCTTAAGGTTAGTTAGTAATTTGGAAGATACTGCTATTACTATTGGCTGGTCATGTGATCATGCCAGTCCTAAGATATCATCTTTTCTCGTCTACAAGTCATAGCAGTGACTAATTTCATATAATTTTATGTTATGTTTTACACCTGTTTCAGTATTATAATATTTATTGTTTCATGGGAGTGACCTGACACCTGTCATAGGCTGGTTTACATTATCACATCAGGCTAGTGGTATCATTACCCTGGAAACAGCACATCGTGTGCTTCTGCAAATAAAAGTCTTTGTAGTTTGTACAAATGATAATAAACACAGACATTGACGTCACGAAAAGATGAAGCTGTATACACTCACAAAACAAGCAACTCAAAGTCAAGAGGTGAAAGTTCACTGTAATATTTTGGGACTTCTTCAAGAAACGTTTTATTGTTAAAGTTGTAAAATGAAGCTTCATTTGTAAACAAAACCACATATTGTTTAGTATCAGCTATTGCTCCCATAGATTTTTTTGGCTTTGCATGGCATATATTAGCATTTGCTTGATAAAAACTATTACGGTAATGCTGCAAGCCCTTTAGTCCACATAAACATTTATCCATAATTACAATAATTGTATATAATGTTACAAAGTAGGAGTTGGCAATGATTTATTAAAGTCTAGACAGATGAAAGCATTCAATTCCTTCGTAAAGAAATGTATCTTGTTTCCCTTTTATGTGGTGGTAACTCCAGATAACTGACAATTTGTGTATACTAAAGTATGTGATGATGTCACAATATAGTCTGGAAATGAACAGTTGATAGAATGTGTTGAACAATATTCATGTTTGTTACTTCTGAAATTGTTTTGGTAATGAAATTTGTACTCACAAATAATTTATCAGGGTGTGGCTCTACAGCTTGTAATGTCCTAGGTCTGTAATAATGTATTGTCATAACATTATAGGTAGGTGGCATGGTAAACAAAGTTTGTTTTTGCTGGGTAATAAACTCCAGCAAAAACAAAGCACATTAACTTCATTGTTATATAATCATATATTGCATACATGCTTTGTGACGTATGAATTAGAATGATCTGCTTTTTATTACTGCAGTTGCAAGTAGTAAAAAGCAGATCACAACTATTTCAATTGCTTGAAAATAATCTGACACAAATCTCTTTTACCTTTTTGAGCAATAAATTCTTTCTTAGCTTTCTTTAATGGGACAGTAAACCACAGTCTTTAAGTGATCTCTCCAAAATATAACTATACTCCGAAATTTAAATATAAAACATACACACATTGTTTCACAAGACATTTTAGTGCTAATAATATACACAGAGCTAATTGAGAGAGTGGATGTTTTAGTCTATAATCGTTACTGGTGAGACAGTACTCAACTGCGATTACCAGTGATAAATCAGTGAAGATACATGCTGATAGTTATTGTAACTTCTAGTAAGTATTATTTTATCTCCATAAGTTAATATTTCAGTGTTTGTTATAATGAAGATTATTATTATTTTATACATAATGTACTCTGTTTTCATTCCAGAGACAACACCCTGATAACAGATATGGAAATTGGACATATCCTCCCACACAAAAATTTTATATTACAAGTACATGTAAATCAGGCACACACACACAAAAAAACTTTTCTTTTTCTCATCAGCCACAGCTTCATTTTGCCAAACAAATCTGTACCACAAATAGGGTTGCGCAATAATTCACCATAATTATTACAAATGTCGCAATTAATCATATCACCACAATATCACAACATTGCAAATAAATAATATTGCCATTCTACTAATAATTATTATTATAACATGCATAATTATTATACATGTACATTATTAGTTTTCACATACACTGTTAGTTTGAATGCCAACTAAGTCTATAATTTCAGCTATTTGTAGTTACTTAAAGTAACTATCACTTCACATTAAGGATACATAGTCAAATGCAATCATCACAAAATCACAATATTTACAATAATCACATAAATGTCAATATTGCCCAACTCTAACCACAAAGCTATATATCGATGTGTTTTTAAAATAGTTAGCGACAGTGTGTATTTATAAAGTACATATTTCAAATTGTTTGTCTTAGTGGTTTGTTCAACTTTGTTGACACTTGTGACTTGACCTTGATTATACATCTGGTGTTTCCCATCACACTTTTGTGTGCATACGTTTGGGGTTTTGACATACCTACATCTTCTACAATTTGAAATGAATTTTTATATTAAAGTATTGTGCACAATAAGTGATTGATTATTCAGTAGAAAAGTAATTTATGCATATAGATTTGATTTACAAATCCAAAATATAACATATACACCAACAATAATTAAGATTAGCACTTTTAAGTAATTATACACACATGTGCTATAACATATCCATTATTTTAATAATAAAATATAATATAAACACACTATACTATAATTTAACATGTATAATAATACATAAATAAAGTTATGTAAAGAGTACATTTTATTCAGTAATTACGTATTTCCTTTGGAGTTTAATTACATTAGTTTTTGGGATATCTTTTGATCATTCTACGAACCTTTTTCAAATTGTCTTGTACAAGAGTGTTATTAGGATCAAATTTCTCTGCAGTTTTGTAATACACCTCAGCTTGTGTATAATTACCCTATCAAAGGAAATAATATTCACTATATAATCATTAAACAACATGTAAACACAGCTGTCCAAACACTGATTAAAGTCTTTGTTACCATTAAGTGCATTACAGCTCCAAGGTTAATCCATAGAGAAACTGTAGCAGGTGATGATTCTATAGCCTTCTGATAACTCTGTGATAAAAGATGAAAGTCTAATTGGTACAAACTGATAATTTGTTGTAATAAGACATAAGGTGAATACCCCACAAGATGTACCACAAGACTTTGATAGGACTATATGTGGATTCTTACTGTATAGAATGGATGCCAAATGATTTTAGATGGCTGCATAGTTACTGTAATGTGATATGATTACATTTGGAAAACAAAAATGTACACACACTTGTAAATCCCCATATGCATTATGCATATGTACATGTACATGTACATAAATGTGCCAGAGATACAACTTTTATAGTTATTAACAAAACATTAACCCATCTAGTGTAATATACAGAATGATACATAACATCCCTATGCCTCTGTAAACAGAACCCTATTTGCATCTGCACTCCAGATTCATGCTTAAATAAAATAATGTATTTTTTAGTTCAAAGTAAGTGACCTTTGCTGACTCTGATAATCTTTTCAAGTCTTTAAGTATAGTCCCATGCATACTGTATGCATCAGAAACTTCACTGTCACTACTAGCTAGTTGAATGGCTTTCGAAGAATGTTCTAGAGCCTGAAATATAGAAATAGAAAAAGGATTCTTTAATGAGCATGGCAATAAACAGGATGTGGTATTTATTATGAATATAGTATCTATACTATGTACTTTATATGTAATGTGACTTTATATGTAATGTGACTTTATATTGCTGTTCCATTATATTAAAATCATGGCTCATGGCACAAAACATTTTATATATATTGCACATCAAATGGGTTTGCCAGCAGCAATTTTTTTATACATTGAGTTTAACTATGAAGACTGTAAAATATAATATGTACTAGAGACACTTGTTGATTATACTAAACAATGCGTTAAACAAGAATATTATTATTAGTTAGAGGAGTGGCAAGTAGTAGTTTTACTTGAAAGGATGACAATTGTTTGATTTCTAGGCTTTCTCTGTCTCTTTGTTTCTTTTGTTTCTCAAATTCTCTCTCCTTCCATCCCTCCATCTCTCACTCTCATATACATGCATTTGAAATAACAATACTAAATTTAGTCCCACACCAAGACACTGTGTTATTATAAAGCATGGTGTTCTAAAGACTTATCTAATCTAATTACGAAAACAGTAAAATTATGGTTTCTGTGATGGCAGCAGTTTTCTAGAGTCTAACAATGGTATTAGGTTAAAACTAGAATGCTATAAGTTGAAATAATGTTCAGAGCAATTTCTTTCAATAAAACTATGCAACATGATTTAGTCACCTAATGATATGTCTGGTCAAAACAGACTCGAATCTTGAAGGACTATTGTCATTAACGAGTTTTAACAGCAAAAGAAGGACACAGACAGACAGATTTTGAAATACATGTATGTGAAAATCAGTTGACATAACTACCTCATGATTATTCTTAGTACTGAAGAGAACTGCGAGATTGAAATGTACGCAATATATGTCAGTTTGTTGTTGTAACACATTCTTCAGTAGATTTATGATGTCCTCTTTATTACTCAAATGACTATTAACCTGTGCCTAAAATATGAATAACAATTATAATTGCGTTAATGTTTGTAACCACAACATCATTTACACATTCAATCTTAATTTTTCGTAGGCATGGAATGTGCACTGCAGTAGTGAAATAAATTCCTGTGTATTGAACTCACATAACTACAAAGAATATCTGGGTTTCCTGGCTCCATCTTTAAAGCAATATTGAACATCTGCTGACTTATACTGGTTTGTCCAGTATTATAGTACAAGGCACCCAAAGACTGATACACTAATGCATCTGGTTTGATTGACAATGATCTAAAAAATGATATAAAAGCACTGTGAATGGTTCAGTGTTTACATTTTTCTATGACACATATACATACGAACATACATATACACAAGAAGATTAAGTTTTATTACAGTGCACTCTATAATGCAATATACGATTATAATACAACCACATGTATTTAGATAGATAGCTGGATACACATATATACATTGTGTGTATACGTATCTATCTATCTATCTATCTAATTACATATAATTACATTACACAGTACATGCATTGTAGTAAAGCTTAATCAATATCTTCATTTCAAAGAGATAATACTTCTTAAATAGCTCTTCTGCTTTGTTAGTGTTTCCAAGACTACGATGAATCTTAGCAAGACCAGCCATGGCTATACTATGTGTTGGATCAATAGAAATAGCTTGTTCATATACTTCAATAGCTTCATCTATCTTGCCTGTTTTGGAAAAAACATATTAGTAATTTTCTAACAATGCATATACTAAATTGTTTAACAAAAGATAGACAAACTGGCATGACAGGTGTGTGTATATGGGATGACTAATTTTATAACAGGTCATTTAGGCTGCCTGATAATTAAATCTATTCCTTTGTACTTTAAATATGGTTGATTGTATAATGGGTAATCCAAAAATGACTATTATTAAGTTACCATCAAGAATGTTGCAACCATACAATACTATAATAACTTTAATCTCTTTATAAAATAGAAATGGCTTTATCAGCTTAATTTGAATATCCCAAAAAATGCAGTTGATTTCTATTCAAAGAATTCATATCCTAATTATGGCTGGGAATATACTTGTTACATTGAAACAAAGTCATTACTTTAATACTATGATGTGAAAAAATGTGTTTACTATTATACTCACTCATAGTTTTGAGAAGAACAGCATAGTTATTCAAAACATCGCTACTGTCTGGTTTGATATCAAGTACTCTTTTCATCAATGATTCTGCCTCATCGTAATTTCTAGTTGCTGTTAAAACACTTGATAGCTTTTGAAGGGCATCAGTAAAGTTTGGATTAATTCTGAAAAGAATAATGTGAAAATTCATCATTGCAAACATAATTTGTTTCAATACTGTCATGCTAGCACGAAAAGATATAGGCATGTGAAAATATGGCAATGTTCAAGTCTGGATATTGTTATAATAATTTATGTATAACATTTTTGCACACGACATACACACATGTATGCTGCAAACATTTTGATATATCCGTAACTACAATACTATGCTATGTAAGCAACTAAGGTATCTACATTTTAACTCTACCATCTGTTAAATGTTGTTAGAGTAGAGTAGATGCACTTTATGAATGTCATAATTAACACTTCAGTATAGTTTGACAAATAATGTTAGTCTATATATGCCATTGAATTGTATCAAGTAGGTGTAAGATAGAATGGCTTGCAAATTTGGCGTTTTAATCCAGACTTATATGCCTCCTTTGGAGGGCTGCTAGAGTGGATTCCAATATTATATGAAAAATTAATAACGTTAAGCTTATATTACAAATAACATGTCCCAATGTAATTAGATATTTAGCTAACAGCTTTACACTATGTATATGTATATGTAGTAATTGATTACATCTCAAGTCATGGGGATAGATTTCAAAGAGCTGTTTGCCACCGTTTCATAGTAACTGCTTTGTGTCATGCATATTCATGTGGGCAACTAAAACCAAAGGTATGTCTGAAGCCCTTTTTAACTTGACCTCTAGTGTAAGCTCCTTGCCCACAAGACAAAACAAAAGCATGCTCTTGAATTTTGTTGTGTTTGTAATCACCCAACATAACATTACTTCAAATAAGAGACTTAATGTAATAGTCTGGTTGTTTAATTTAATACACATAATTATGCATGTTATAAATAGTTTGCTATAAGAACAACAGATGGTAATTAATGTTGTATGTTTGCTTCAAAGAGTAACATACCAAATACATTGTAAATGACACCTTTAGATAATGAATCACGTTATATTTTGGTGTAATAACAAATTTGTAGAAGACAGAAAAATTAATAACAGAATATTAATTTAGTAAGACAGTCATAGATTCAAATACTACATAATAAATAATTTTATTTTGAAGATATCAATACAATAAATACTACAGTATGGATTAATACACTCACAATGTGTAATCAAGTCTTCAAACCATGTAGATATACAAAGCACCTTACCTTAAGCTTTCTCTGAAGCTAGTTTCAGCCTTTGTTGTTTTCCCACTGTCCCTACAGTGTGAAGACAACATTATGCAGGATACTGATTAGTACTTGAAAATTAATATTTGCTAATATTCTATTTTAAATTCTACAATATACCCAGTGTGAATTACAGTACACAGTAAAAGGAATATCAATATAATTGTTTTTATTGCAGTAGTAATGTGTGCATTATATTTACTATACTGTTAACTTGTATGTATGCATACATTTAATCATGTCTGAATATATTTTGGGAAATTGAAGTAATCAATAATATATTTAGAAAAGTGGGAACTTAAAATATATTTGCTAGAATATCATATCATGGATTTATTGTAGGTGGCAATACGACTATTGTGGGATAAGTAATTGTGATATGGCAATAATAGTTAGTACAATGGACTGATTGCCCATCCTATGTCACAAATAGGTATGCCAGATAGTGAATTAGTTTTTAATTTAGATAGATAGTTAGTGAGCACAGTAATCTTGACTGATAGTGTTTCATACATGATAATTGTCCTTGTGGGGGATTAGCAAACAGTAATACTAGCAATACTTAGCACCATCACACAGCAAATAAGAGGGGACTAGGGGCATACTCCCCAGACAAAGTTTAGACCCTCTAAGATTGATTCTGGTAGTGCAATGAATCTTTGCTTCCAAATGTGTGGGAGGAATTTCTTCAAACAACCCACCCCTCTATACAAAATCCTGATATGTGAAAATGTTTGCACAAATCGACTGTTTTGAGGAACGTAGGGTAGGGTCTATGTAGGTTCTAAAGATCAAGATTTCATTGGCTTCCTATATAAAATAGTTGAACAGTGAGTGTTTAATGTGTGATTAAAATTATTACTTCAGAATGGACAATGTTTGCTTTCACACGTCATTATGCTGGATAAGGATGTGTGTTTATATTAAGTATAATTCATCAAAGCCTTAAAACACATTTAGCACCTTTTTAAATCACTATACTTCTACAAACAGCTGAAGCAACAAAATGCATATTCATGACCATCCAATCTGGCTTCCTAAACTATACACGGCCAGACACTTTATGAATTAAATAGTTAATATAGACAGTAATGTCTACAGCATCTCATAAACTCCTGGACCCTCGTATATTTCAAGTAATAATAAAATGAAAAATTATGTGATAAAATTATTATGAATTATGCTCACCACAAATTGTTTCCGAGATTAAAAAATGCTTTAAAGTGTTGAGGATTGTGTTTAATTGCTTGTCTAAAATGATATTCAGCCTCTGAACCAGACAGTAGCGTTCCTAAGTTATTATGAGCACTTGCATGACTGTCACAGAGTCTGTGTAATATGCATGTATGTGTTATATACATGTGTGTATGTATGTATGTATGTGTAATATATATATAAATTATATATAATATATATATGATTATTATATAGTATATATAATTTTTTCATGTGTGTATGTATGCATTTGTAAGTATTATGTAGAACTAGTGGTAACAATATAATTAGATACCCCCCTCCCTTCCTCTCTTACCATTCATCAAGGTAATACTACTTCCATTCACTGCTTGGTAACCAGATGACAAGTAAAGTATAGAGTCAAAACATTGATTACTATTCAAAACTCAGTGTTGGCAAATAAAAATGTGTACCATATCCCTTTCCAACAAAGAATGTGTTTTTGAGACTGTTGATACAGTATTAACCCTCATTATATATATACTTGTATTTGCCAACACAGACTTAATTATATGCATACAATTACATTGCCAACACGCACACACACACACACACACACACACACACTCTCTCTCTCTCTTATTCTCTCTCTCTCTCTCTCTCTCTCTATTTCTCCAATAGCTTACTTTAATGCAGCTCTGTAGTAAAATATAGCCTCTTCTTTTCGGGTAGCATCTTTCAAAAAGTTTGCATAATTATAATGGGCCTTGGCATTGTTCGGTACTGTTTCAATACCAGATCTAAGTAACATAAATACCACAAACATCAAAAATAGTGTTTCAGATAATTATATGGAAATGTTATTTATATCTTCGTATGTGTGTATTGGAGGAAATAGATAAGCATTTTATGACATTATGACAGTATAGCAAAGTAATGGTATTTTATATTGTGTATTATGCTTAAAGTGAGTCGCTTATTCATATGTATATTAGTGATGCATTATAAGTCATAACACCAAATTATTGAATACCACATTCATGCAGATAGTTAGAAATCAATATAATTTTCATCAACTGTATACATAATTATATTGCAAGTTGAAGTATGTCAAATGTGTTTTCTTTCAAGTTTAAATACTAGCTTAATGACGCGCGCGCGCACACACACACACACACACACACACACACACACACACACACACACACACACACACACACACACACACACACACACACACACACACACACACACACACACACACACACACACACACACACACACACACACACACACACACACACACACACACACACACACACACACACACACACACACACACACACACACACACACACACACACACACACACACAACAACAACAACAACAATACAGCATAGGGATTATAGTTAGTAAATAAAGCATGCAATAGACACAGTGATACCTGAATAATGACTCTCTAGTATGCCACACAGGATTACGTAATATTGTGCGTATGCTAAACAATATTACTAACAGATATATAACTGAGATTTGGAACTTCTTTAAATGTTTCCACCTGGTATATAAACAGTTCAATCCATAAACTAGTATGATACAGTAGCCCAAGCTAAACAAAAAAATAAACTGTGTTTGTGTGTGTGTGTGTGTGTGTGTGTGTGTGTGTGTGTGTGTGTGTGTGTGTGTGTGTGTGTGTGTGTGTGTGTGTGTGTGTGTGTGTGTGTGTGTGCGTGTGTGTGTAAATGATTAATACTATATAATTATACATGTCTGAACATATAGACTCCACAAATGAAATAAGTGAATTAAATGGCACTTACTAAACCCAACTAAATACAATACAAAACCCCATACAGTGCACTATAAGGCACAACAGCTGGTAATTAAACAACCAGAGGAGGTTGCACATGTGTCAATGTTATGTATACAGGTATTATTACATACAGGTTAAAGTGTTCAACTTGCTGAGTCAGCATGTAATATATCCGTAAATTCCATGATTGATGACATACAGTGACATGTGTGTAACCTCCTCTCCTGAACAAATTAAGTTGTGAGTTGAAGAAATGGAGTTTCAATCCCACAGAAACTCCAAAGCTGTTATGTTCGTAAACATTAAGTCATTTACAATAATTATTATTGGCTCTGTAAGTGGTAGTCTCTGATTTGGTTTGATATAATGTATATATATATATATATTCGTTAAAGTACCAGTGTGAGTGCTGTATGGAAAATATAGCATGAGGGGTGGGGATGAGAAGCTCATACAGCACGAGGCGTAGCCAAGTCCTGTATGAGGCTTCAAGACCCCACCCCCAGTGCTATATTATCAACTACAGCATGAGCAAAACTGGTGCTTTAAATTGTTTACAGTAGTTTGAATTGATGGATGTTGTCAGCAATGGAGAAGAAGAATGAAGTACTTGGTATTCTTTCACTAAACCTGAGATAAGCACATTGTTTTCTAGTGTTGTAAACAACATCTGGAAAATCTAGAATAGGATGTGATAAAAGGTTTGCTATATTAATCTGTATATGGCAAATATAAAACTGCTTTTGATGTTAGGCATCGTAGTGCTATAAACATATATTTAGTATGCTACCATGATACCATTTGATATGGTTAGGTGTATATGTTGTATATATGCAGGCACCTCATCAATAATTCAATTGCTAACTCACAGTACACATAGATATATTATAGAAAGAATGGCTAGTTGCAGGATATACCTACCCCTCAGCCCTGCAGTCTCGGATTATATCTACATAAACCTCCACCATAGCAAGTGTTAAATTTGACGGATCAACCGCCTAACCATGCTTTATACATTACATGAAAGGCACCGGAAGTTCTTCATTCTTCTTCTCCATTGCTGGCAACATCAATCAATTCAAAGTAATATAAGCCATTTAAAGCCCCAGTTTTGCTCATGTTGTAGTGGATAATATAGTTCTAAGGGTGGGGTCTGAGTCTCGTGCTATATTTCCCATACAGCACTTGTACTGGTGCTTTAACTAATACATAGTATTATATGTACATTTATAATTAATACCTGTATAAATACATGTACATACGCAAAAATCAGTCATTTGACAAATTTAAATGTTGTCAAACACATTTAAACGCTCGTTATTCAACCATATTGTACAAGTAGATAACTAAACTTGGTATCTAGAAAGAGCAGCTATTGCTCATCTCATTAAGAATTTGATTGCACGGCTAGTTGGTGTATATGTTAGATATTTCACCTGCTGGTGTTTAGAGATTTATGTAAGTAAACCCTTTGGCCCTGCACGGGCCTGCAGCCCTTAGATTAATTATATCTACATAAACCTCCTTCACAGCAGGCGTGAGGTGTTATATTTGGCATATCAACCTCCTAACCATGCTGTATGTATTTGATTACATAACATGTATATATGCATGTATACATGTATATGACTGTATACGTGACTGTGTGTGAAAATCAGTCAATAGGCAAATACGAATTTGTCAAATGTGTATATTTAAATGCTTGAAACTCAACCATTTTGTATAGAAAGCTAATTACCTAAATGTGGTACCTAGGTTGTGTATGCAAATATACAGATGAAATGGTTGCCATGGTAGCATACTATATGTATACATATATACAAGTGTATGTAGTTAAGTCGCATCATTCCAGGAGGTTGGATCAATTAATAGGCATAATCCACACATGCTACATGCAATGCCAGCAGGAAGAAAGCAGGTCCTAGAAACTACTACTAATCGCTGTTCTAGCTGAAAGGCATATTGTAAATTTTACACAATAATCTAAAAAGTAAGGAAAAAAAATAACCAAATAACTATAAAGCTGTTGGGTTTCAGAAATGTTATAGAGGTTTCAGACATGAGAAAGCCAGCCTGCACAAAGATCAACCTTTGAACTGAAATAACATTTGAAGCTCCATTCTATTCTCAACTATTTACAAAGAATTAAGCAACACTGTACCTTGGTATGTAGAGAATTCTTTCAGCAACTACAAACCCAACTCTGAAGAATATATTAGAGGCTGGCAGGAATGGAAAGATTATTAATAAAAGTCCAAGATATGTCACACGTTTGAATTCCTAAAGAGAAATAAGTGCTTGAAAATGGTAGATAATAAAATATATAAATTATTAAACACAAGGGCCTTCTGGTATTATTCAAGTAGTCCTAGGCTTGCTTGCAATTATTACCATCTGTTTGGCTGAAATGTAGCATAAAAGCAGTACACTGTACTGCCAATACTAGACTAGTATCATGTGCATGAAGTACAGATTTCAGGGTTACATTACAAGTCTTGTATGCTACAGTCACTACTGAGCTAAAGTGTACTAAAGTAGAATCACATTGAGTTGAAACTGAGCTTGTTACAATTTCATAGTTTCAAATGCGTGTTTATGCTACCATACATACAACACATACTTTCTTGGGTAGTCGTTACATGTGTACAAGAAACCTTTTGTATATTTCCATAGAGATTTGTCATAAATTTATACTGAACTCAGTTTCAATTGATTGTGTTTGTACTTAAGTATTACGCATGATCTACAGTGAACTAGGCTATAAACGTTACCACTCTACTGAGCTAGTTGATAAATTGCACTGGTAAATAGCTGAATTAACTAACAGATGACTGAAAAAAGATTAAGAACAATAGTGAAAAACAGAATAAAAAGATAAATAGCACTAGTGAAAATAGGATAAAAATATGAAGAACACTAGTGAAAAATAGGATAAAAATATGAAGAACACTAGTGAAAAAGAGGATAAAAATATGAAGAACACTAGTGAAAAATAGGATAAAAAGATGAACACTAGTGAAAAATAGGATAAAAAGATGAAGAACACTAGTGAAAAATAGGATAAAAAGATGAACACTAGTGAAAAATAGGATAAAAAGATGAAGAACACTAAGATAAAAAGATGAAGAACACTAGGATAAAAAGATGAAGAACACTAGGATAAAAAGATGAAGAACACTAGGATAAAAAGATGAACAGTAGTGAAAAATAGAGCTTCAAAGCAAACAACTTACAATATTTGATGTAATTAGTACACTCCAACACAGTCCACATAAATAGATAACTAATATTGATGTACCAATGTTACGTATATCTGTAACACTTTCAACGAGTGGTATACTACCCATCTGCCAGTCATAACACAATACAACAGGAGCAATAAGTAGTTTGAAATTGAAATAAAATAAGTAACTATATGTTAATCCTCTAGTTATTACGGAACTTGCAAACGATGCTGGATTATCTTGAGCTGAGAAAGGTGGTAGTTGTCCATGTAGTATCTTAATACGGAATGCAAGTAATAATGCTGTTACTATAATTAAACAAGTGATTCTAAATATTTGCGGGTAGATTTCTTTGATATGTCCGGCATCTTTGATCCTATCATTAAAAAAATATTTTACATTTGTGAGATAAATAACTAAGAGATACTGAGGTCAAAGATATGGTTGCCATCGTTATTATTAATAAAATTATAATAATTATTAATAATTATAATGAACTATGAACTATTGGCCAGAGTCTAGTCTGTGTTCATTAAGTTTTGGCATCTAGCACCCGTCTGTGTAAACTTTTCAGCTCATTAATAAGAGTCCCATGCTAGAGTATGTGAAAACTCTAGGCAAAACCAAGGACCTGTTCTCTAACTGATATTAGAGTACACAAGTCACCCCTGATAATATAATATTATATTTGTGGTACTTATAAGTGATGAGTCATTTTTGGCAAAGATTTTGATGAATATAGCAAAAAAATTAATCTTTTTCCAGGTATAAAAGCGGATTCTATTATATCTCCAGAAATAATAGTTAATACAGTCAAGCACATACATGTATGGACACATCAGATAAGTAAACATTAAGACTGTCCTTAGTACCATATCAAAAGTAATTGGTATAATTATAGTATGCTACCACAACATTTGTATTGGGTCAGATAACTCAGCCTAAGGATGTCAATATAGGATTCTATTAGGCAGTTTTACTTGGAATATTTACATGTTAACCTAATTTGTAATCAGAATATGATTAACATTATGTATCATGCATACCAATTCATAATCAGATTATTGGGAATTTACTTAACTATTGCAGCAAAGAAAGAATTGTAGTTAGTAGTATAGACAATAATGATCACTTTAGTCATTATATTATAGCATGTTTAGGTATAATTATACATTATAGTAAAATAGTGTTAGTTAAATCAAACAATGCCAGACTCAGTAGATATAGTAACCTTATTACAGAAGAACTCAAATGTTTGCAGACAAATTCATTAATGTGCACAATTAGTGTTTCTTTTAATGACTTTGATGGTTTACTCACTTGTTGTGGGTTTGTCTTTATCTCATTTGGGATGTATGATTTACCATTCCTCCACAACTAATTTAATGCTCTATTCAAGTAAAACAAAAAATTTTTTGGGGAAATTGTAATACATAAACGTGGTATTCTCAGAGCCGGTCACAACTATTGTAACTCAATAATGAACGAATGGACTGAAATTTGATATACACAAAAAGAAGAACTGGAAGCATAATTATATGAAAATTGTACAGGTAAACAGATTGTTGGTCATTCTAAACTGAAGTTATTAACATGTTTCTAAGATGAACGTGAATACCCTTACCTTTTAGTAAAGCTATTGTTATTGTTATTGTTAATGAACATAAATTTGGAAACTATTATTATGGTGGATACAATAACTGTAATACTATTAATATTGTATCATTATAATTATTTCTTACTTTTGAGTACAGTACAGTTGAAAGACTTCATACATAATGAGTATTCCAAATATTGTGATTCCATTCTCTTTACATAACATTGCACTTGCACCAAATATCAATGAAATTGCAAACTGTATGAATGAAAGTACAAACATATTGTAATAATTATTATTGATTAACTACATTATAATAGGTTAAAAGTAATATGATGTATACGTTATAACACACTTACGAGTGCTATATCTGATAGGCAGGTGTGTTATAATGAATAATATATTTCTGGAAAGGCAAAACTACTGTAAATGTGTGTAGCTTCTCCTGACGTTTGTATTTTGTGTCATTGTTGTCGATGGCAAGTTTTATATCTGATTTATATAAGACCTGTGGTTATTTAGAAATCTTTCATAAACTTCTGAACACCAGCAGGTAGTATGCATATTTACCAACTACGATTGAATGTTTGATATGATATAAATGCAAAATATACACAACTACATCAAATGGTCGCAATGGTAGCAATTATAATATATATAGGCGGCCATTTTTTTTCCTTGCCATCCCTACAGAGAGTACTACCATATTCTCTGATATATATATATATATATATATAATTATGCAATGTTTTTATATACACAATTATATTATAAACATCACATCACAAATTTATATAATGGGTATATATAAGGTAAACTATTATATATGATTATGTGTGTGACTTTATAGAGTTGTTTACACATAAAACTTTATGTTTTGTTGCTTATAAGAAGATGGTTTTCACAACAGAGATATGAATACAGATGTATTATAAAAACAAAAATTCATTTACTTTTGTTAAGTCTTAACCTTTGCAATTATTTTCCAACTAGTGAACTCCTCCAGACAATGATGATAAATTAAAAATGACGATATGAAACATATGCAAGAAAGAATATCAGCTCTTCCCACAACACCTGACACCTGTGTGTTTGTGTTTGTGTTTGTGTGTGTATGTGTATGTGTATTTGTGTGTGTTTGTGCGCGTGTGTGTGTGTTTGTGTATGTGTGCATGTGTGTTTGTGTGTGCGTGTGCGTTTATGTGAGTGTATGGGTGTGCATGTGTTGCATAGAGGTTGTAACATAATAAATTACAAGTTCAATCATTTCCTACACCATACACATACATCATGTAACTTTAGACAACTTCTCATTTCTTGTCAGTTTTATTTTTAGTACTATATATGAAGCTACATAACTATGATAATTAGTCAGAAATATGTTTCGAAGCATGAACTATCATAATAGACTTATGAAAGCCTTCCTTAAAAATATGTTGTTTCAAGCCTATGAAATCATATTGTGTAAGTCATTATGAAATGCTCAAATAAGTTCTACTTACACAGAAAACAATACTAGTCAATAGCAAGACAACATAAAATCCATATTAGTAGTATTATACACATAACATTCTATATATACCATTCTATTAAATAATTATAATTATGTAATAATTGGCATAAACATTATAGAAATGTATCCCATTTTCAGTAGAAGTATCCTTTGTAAATACCACAGCTGTTTTGTCATATAAAGATAAACACAGCTGAGAAGCTACAAGAAATACTTCTCCTTTTTAGAACAAAAAAATGTTCAAAGCCTTTAAAATAATAACTTAATATATTAGACAATGACAAATACTGATTCATTTAATTAGATTACAATTGTTTATCAATTAGTAATAATGATTGATATAATTACTTTCAATTAGTAATAATTATTATTGAGTTGTTATTACCTCAAATTCATTTATTATAATAATATATAATTGTTTTCCTAAATATAATATACAATGTATATATGAACATACGTATGTACATATGTATGCATAATATGTATGTATGTATGTGCATAACAACTGTATTAAAATGTATGTATGTATATATGTATCTAATACATGTGTACATATGTAACGTACGCATGTAACTACATATGTATGTATGTATGTACATACGTACATACGTACGTACGTATGTATGTATGTATATATGTACGTACATATGTATGTAATCAATGAATGTATGTATGTGATATGTATATAATTATGTACATATGTATGTATGTATATATGTACGTATGTATGTAACCATGAATTTGTACGTATGTATATAAGAATTATTATATATGCATGTGTTGAGTTTGAACTGTTTCAGCCAAACTTTCACGTCCCAAACAAATGTAACATACTGATTCAAATATACAGATTCAAGAAAATTAGTTAATTACAGCTGAAAACAGTTTGAAGTGCATAAGTGTTGGAGCCATGTGCCACCCACCCTCTACCCTCAATTATAGAACATGTAGTATCACCCAGCTCTTTATTTGCTTTTAAAGTGCATCTCATTATTCAATGCTCAATATGCTGATTTCAATGATTTCAAG
The DNA here is from genome assembly GCA_947044365.1 of Petrosia ficiformis. Taxonomy (NCBI): domain Eukaryota; kingdom Metazoa; phylum Porifera; class Demospongiae; order Haplosclerida; family Petrosiidae; genus Petrosia; species Petrosia ficiformis. Next base: position 2,807,228 of record OX345650.1, on the reverse strand, counting down.
GCAGTATTAAAGCTTTATTACAAGCCTCTCTAACAACATTCCCCTGCAACTACATATGCAGTCACCTAAAGGTGAAGCAATAATGATGCCCTCATAATATTCACATCATAGTCAGGTATGGCCTGACCTTTGCGTGGAGGGAGGGTCAGGACCACAGCATATACTGAACCTGTGCCAACTGCAGAAATTTTGCAGTAGCAAGGAAGTTACATTATAACTAGTAGCTAGTATGTAGTAGATGATGTTGCTAAGTTACAGTATCAGTTATACCTCAAAGGAAGGTGTTTTGCAGATTTGTTAGCAGTGAGGTGCTGATTTATGTCCACATAAATATTCAATTCCTCAAAACACTAAACTACTAACTTTCTCCAAACTTTTAAGGCTTGGAATAAGAAGGTTTAAGTATATTGTCATCTTTGAGGTAATATAAACGAAAGCATAAAATAGATTGCCATGGGTGTACCACGAGTTCATACTTCTCAGCTCCACCAGTAAGGCAAGCCTTGCCTCGCCCAAAGCCATATAAGCATGGCACAAGTTCAGTATACACTGCAGTCCTAACCATGCAAGGTCAGACCATGCCTGACAAATCACATGATGTTATAGCGTGATCATAAATTGATACAATTATTCACTCACTGCTTCTGTGTGTACAGGATGAACTGCAAACAATGCAGCTGCTTGGAAGCTCATGTTGGACTGACATGTTCCAAATACTATGACAGTACTCATCCACCAGAACAACAATGTACAAATTATGTGTGCAATAACATTGAAGATGTGATAACCCAAAGGATCTAATTCATGTATAGCATAATTAATTCTAAATGTCAATACAGTGAATGGACGGTAAGACTTATGACTTGTCGGATCCGTCATTGGTTTGCCCCAAAAATCGTTAAAGAGGAGTTGATTAAGGGGTGTGTCACTTCTCACATCTTGATTGTCTTTGATAGCAAATACATCATCATGGAGTAATTCTCCTGATAGACTATTCCAGTAACTTACTACACACAACAGGATCAGTATGCTACCTTTTACCAATCTCCAATGTGGTATGAAACATATTTCCGTCATAATACTGGCTAATCTTGTGCGTGGGTGTACAAAAGGGGTGGGCCTCATTAATTTTGATATTAATTATTATTGTTATTAGAAACTTTAACCCTTACAGCACTGAGCCTGTTTTTCAAAATTCTTCTCATTTCCAACACTGGCGACTCTCTTGCATAAAATTTGGCCACCGTTCACTTTCTCTACCCCAAACTTGGCTCCTTTTCCGACATGGACTACTACTTCCACCACCTTGCTTACCGGGACTCGAAAGTCCCCAAGCGCATCGTAGGATCAAATCAAATGCAGTGCTCTCCCTCTTTTGACTGGAACTGGGGCTAGCAAAATGACCCCACTGCATGTTGGCACCAGCTACACCCACGATTTCAGGTTTCACAGCAAGGAAAATTCCTCAAGTACCCACCAGAGGGCGTGGGCAGGGTCAAAAAAAGCTAAATTCGTTGGCAGCGAGGGGTCTGCGCCCCCTTCCATCCCCCGCATTAACAGGGGGACACCCCCCTTTAAAATTCCCCCCATAGTTGTTATTTAGGCCAAAGGGCGGCCGAAAAACCATCAACTTTTTACCCACGTTCATCAGCTTGTGCCTGACACCAATTACAAGCATTTGGACAGCTTCGTGTTGCTAGGAACAGATGGCGAACCACGTAGGGGTGAAATGTCACATATATGTGACATCAGTGCTCTAAGGGTTAAACCTTTAAACTTTTAAACTATACACTTGCAGAACAGCCAACTGACATAATTAGACACCAAATTCAAAGGTAAATCATTTAGCTGGGTTTTGTTATTCTTGATTGAATGCATATTAATTAACACTTAGAGGACTGAGCTTGTTTTTCAAATTTCTTCCATTACCAAAACTGGCAGCTCTATTGCATATATTTTGGCCACCGTTACTTTTTCAACTTCTCCTTTTCCGACATGGAGTACTACTTTTACGAACTTGCTCACCGGGACTCGAAAGTCCCCAAGCACTTTGTAGGATTAATCAAATGCAGTGCTCTCCCTCTTTTGACTGGAACTGGGGTAAACAAAATGACCCCACTGCGTGTTGGCACCAGCTACACCCACGATTTCAGGTTGTAAAGCAAGGGAAATGCCTCTGGTATCCAGCAGAGCGAGTGGGCGGGGTCACTGAAACCACAATTTGCGTGGGCGGCGAGGGGCTGCGCTCCCTTCGAACCCCCCATTAACAGGGGACACCCCCTCTAAAATTCCCCCTGTAGTCATTATTTAGGCCAAAAAACCATCAACTTTTTAAGCCATTTTCATGGGCTTATGCTTGACACCAATTACAAGCATTGGGAGTGCTTCGTAATGCTAGGAACACACTCCGAACCACATAGGGGTGAAATGTCACATACAAGTGACATCAGTCCTCTAAGGGTTAATTAATAACAATTAATTTGAAGGTGGAGCTTACTTTATGGTAAGTGATATCAGATATGTGATTGGGATGATATGTATGCATTATTTTCACATTCTTTGAACACAGATATTGCCATAATGTGGAGAAAAACTCAACTTTCAATGAACCAAATACTAGTGACTTTAGTAATAGGTATAACGAGTGGGGTATACATATTCAAGCCATACTTTGAAACTATGAGAACTGAACATAATCTTAATCAGAATAATACAAAGACAAACCATGATGATGTAGATAAGCCATGAAATACTTAATGTTTGCTAGCAGGCGTCTATTAATGCTTTTAATTATTAATTAAATATTAATTCTGGTCCATTTAAATGTATATAAATAATTATTAATGTATAGTATATAATTTTGTGTTTATTAGGTAGAATAATTCATTACTTCAAGTGGTTATGCTATGGGATTGTTTGTACAATACTATAACTACTATAATATCTGGTTATTAATCATACAATAAGTGGGACAGTTACATACATCCATCCTTGTCCTTAAAAGCTGAATAGAAGTTAGTATGCATGTAATAATTTGAAGTGAGTGGTGCAGTTAGTACTAAAGTTGTTTAAATCTACAATAATGTATATTGTTGCTTGGAATATTCACAAAATACTTGCTGGTAAATATAATTTCACTAAAGTATGTTCACATTGAGTTGGCGCCTAACTAACTAGGTTAGGTGCCAACTCAATGTGAACGTATTTTAGTATATTATGGATGTGAAACAATTTATCATTACAACGTAACAGTCAGACCTGGACCTTAGCTATATATATGTGGACAATAGTGGACTACCGGTGTAAGTACAATGGTAGTACTCAGGCATGGAAAAAAATGTCCACTCAGACATTTCAATTGCAAGTGATGCATTTAAATCTAACAGAATATGCTAGCATAATTAATTGAGCCAATATTTCTGAATAAAAACGTTCTTTCTGGAATTAAAATTGCATATTTTATTTCTGTTGTATTCTAATCAGTAGGCTAAACTAAATTTCATCATGGATGAGTAAATTTGGCTCTGCATGTCTTCAGTACTTTAGGTAGCCACTTATAATTACTGCACAATTGATCATAATATTGCCTGGATATAGTAAAATGAATAACTAAATTTGTATTACATTGGAGACCAAATACTAATGTTTTGAAACTTTGAATCTTTGTTTGGCATCATGACAAGCTATACTTTTTTCCTTTTAAATAAGTTTTACTGATATAATCACCCATATGTGTTTCAAAGTATGCAATTGAGGGAGTAGTGGGTATTAAACACAAGCATTTAATGATTTTCCTACTCTAGTGATTTTTACAAACAGTCACATTTCTATCATTATTATTGTTGTAGCTAATACACAATATATACGGTACAGTATATTCATATGCTAGTACCCAGAGGAGGATAAAATAGTAGACCAATGGACAAGGCGTTTGATAGTTGCCGCTACAATATCAAGCACAGATTCTGCTATGACAGTTCATCTTTTATTTCATGCATGCTTCACTTCATCAGAGTGCTTTTCTTGCACTAAAGACAGGCAATACATTTTTTTCCTGTTAATAATGAGCACCGTCAGGACGGGACCCTTGCCTACATGGCAAAGTAATACAAACCACCACAATTTTTTTCAAAATATAATATGCCAAAAGATCATTGTATGTTTATATGGTCATATAATGATCAAAACTTTTGCTTCAGATGGTTTTCTTTATGTGTACAAAACATATATAGTAATAAAATTGTACTGGCATGTTAGTTTGTACAATAATTATAATAGTTATACAAACTAACATTGCGGGTAACTCCGGACACACCCAAACTTCGGACAGTTATACATATTTCGTACTCGTTCTCAACAAAGAGCAGCGTTGCAACTACAATAGTTCTATATACTATCACTAGCTACACACATATGCTTGAAAATGAGCATGATACAATGACTATGCAATACTCACAAATACGCAATTCTCACTAACTAGTAGTACTACCACTTGTTACGCATATTTGTGAGTAAATAGCATAGTCATTGTATCATGCTCATTTTCAAGCTAATTAATTGAGATCATTGAAATGTAAGCCATGTTTTTGGATTTATAGTGGTAATCTTTTCAACCATATCGGATGGGATACCATGATCTTTCATTCTTGGAATTATGTTTTCCGAAATATGACTATATCCATGACCACCATACTTTACCTGCAGGAATATAAACCTTTTATCAAATTAGAATAATCTTTCATGTAGATTGTTCATTGCCCCTGATGTATAGCGTGAGTGGCCATGAAGTTCAGAGATATTTATTATTATGGATGACTTGAAGTGCACAACTTTGATCTCTGCAATTATGCTGTCAGCACTTTTAACCTGCACCTATCACCAGGCATTGGGCCAAGTACAATTGTAAGGACGTAAATAAAGTACAAGTACTACAAAAAAATGTAAGTACAAGCACATTTGGTAATTAGGTGCTGACATGTCAAAACTAACATTGTGATACTCAATCTAGCACTTACATACAAGTACAAGCACTCAACTAAGGACTTGAGCACAAATACAAGCACTCAACTGCGGACTCGAGTACAAGTACAAGTACTTTGTATTAATGAGGAAAGGACTTCAGTACAGGTACAGGTACTTGGTATTAATGAGGAAAGGACTTAAGTACAAGTACAAGTACTTTGTATTAATGAGGAAAGGACTTTAGTACAAGTACAGGTACTTGGTATTAATGAGGAAAGGTCTTAAGTGCAAGTACAAGTACTCATATATGCACACTTATTGTAAATGCATTTGGTTCCATGCCAATTCTAAAAATTATCTAATAATTGTTATGATTATATAATTACCAGTCGATGCTTTGTATGAATGTCATGTGAAATCAACACATGGTCAGAGTGTCCTTTCATACAGAGAAACTTAACTATTTCCATACGTTGCGCATCACTCATCATGTCAACCTCAGGTTTAAACTGTAATCAACAGAACATAAAGTGAGGAAAACATTAAAAATGGCTATTACAAAAATGCACACCATGATTCCTTTGCTGGATAGTGCTACAGACACTGTAACTAAATACAAGTTTACAATTTGCATGAATCAAAGATTAATTTATCAACATGCTTTTAAGGTTAAAAGTTTGAGTATTTTTAATAAAAGCTATCAATACTTCAAAATAGTCCAGATGCAAGGCTTATGCAAGGTGTTATTATGATATGCAGGCAAGAAAGAATTAGAAACAAACTAGGGATTATTACAATCCTACACTCCTGTCATCAACGAGTCCAGTGACTAAGATGGTAAGAGCGCCTGACTAGACATCATGAAGTGCTGGGTTGATCCATAATTGGATTCCTAACATTTTTCCAAAATTGTATGTCTCTTCATTCATTACTAACTTGGTATTGTGAACACTCAATTCCAAACAAATCTAACTCTGAATAACATCCTGTCTCAGCAAACTTGAGGAATTCATCTGGGGTAGAGAAAGTCCTATCTAAATGAGACATCACTGTCCTAGATATATCAGCTCCTGCTTCACGTAATATATCCACTATCTCAAAAGGGGCAGCTTTGCTTCTTCCAGGATGAATTATGAGGGGAGCATCTACAATAAGAAAAATAATGAATACACATTTAGTGGATGGTATGTTTAGCTTAACCCTATAATTATGAATATATTCAACATACATGATATATGGTTGATACAGTTAAGTTAGTGGAATAAAATACACTTGACTGAGGAGGAAAATAGAGATGCCTACAAAAATCCTTTTGTTTGTTTTTCTCATCATCTTGCCTAAAATCTGGCAGTACCTTGTTTGGTACCCTAGCAGTTTTTCAGAGACACACACACACACGATTAAATTATTGTAACCCTTCCCCTATGCAGTGAAGATTAATAAAAAAAGTAAAGAATGAATACACAGAGTTGGTCACCTGTTTCACGCTGTGCAGTAGCAGCAGCTTGGAGACTCTTCTTTTCATATACAGTGAGTGGCCATGAACATCCAATTTCACCAATGATTCCACATCTCACTCTATCAGAACCTTGTATTCCATTTACTATTTCATCCACCATGAATTGTGTTAGCTCTTCATTTCGCATCTTCTTTATGTCTTCAGTTAAGAAGCTGTCAACATAAAAACCAGTACCACAAACTATTGGCTTTGATACGTATTCCTGTTACTGTCAAATCACACAGTGTTCCTCCACCTGCTTGTTTAAATAGCTTGAGTTCATCAACAATCTCATCTTCATTGTCAATGATCAAATTCATAGGAACACTATAACTGTTGAAATGAAATATAAGTGAACAGACTATAAATAAGTTTTATTCATATTATAATTCTCAATCTAGTAATTCTATCAAGTCCTCTTGAATATTTTGTTTCCAAGCATGTATTGTATTATTAGGGTTATTGACTGTTGATAAACGTCTCTTCAAGTGAAGAAAATGGTACTTCTCTTGAAATCACTATGTATCATTATTTACAAAGAGGAGAAAGTTTTACTATAGAGTCACTAACTTAGACTATATACTTTACAAATTGAAAGATCATGTACGGACCTCAAACCGCATTCTTACAAGCCACACCTCATGTGTAAGATATTCAATGTTCATACAAGAAAAGAAATATTCACTGTTTTCCTGATGGGTTTTGGGAAAATTATGTATTACCCCAGCCTACCTGGTGCTTTTGACTGCCTACTTGGAAGATCAGAGTCTGTTAAACAAACCACTTCCATATAATCATAAATAAGTACAGCTACTATGTATTTTGCTATTTATTATAGAATATGTAGGATTATATGAAAGGGGTTTTGTTTAATTTTGTTTAAAGTACCATGTATGCATACATTTTTTTAGTTTTGACATTCCTACATGTTGTTTCAGTGTTTATAAAATTTTGATGGACCGTAGGGCTATCCCTATGATTAATTTACATGAGGTTGAATTAAATGTATATACAGTTATTTGCTTGTGCCACATACATATTGCCCAACATTAACACGGTTTACAGCTCCACAAAAGCCATAAAAGTGTAGAACAAATCAAGTTGTCGAGTCAGTCCTGACCCTCCTTCTGTGTCGATCAGGCTCAGCCTGACTATTCCACGGGCACAGCTAATGCTAGCAGATCCTTCCTCCTCTATGCAAAGGGTGAGGCTGCACCAGATTAAGACACACTGGTGTCACCAGCAATGAGTGATAGCACTGCAAAGCAATAAAAGGGATACGTTTTGCTTTGTTTTAGAAAATTGGAAAAATGACATTCACTTTGAATTAAAATATGGATAGTTCCACACAATGCCTACAGTAGTTATATTTTGGTACTTCTGTTTGCAATTACCGTCCTGGAGGGACATTCTTTGTTGGCGATTCAATATGAGACATATTCTCTTTTATGAACAAAAAATACTGTGTACTTCTTGTATACATACATACATACATTTTGTAGAAACTAACTATCTCTTATTTACGGATATTGTCTAATCTTTCCCAGACTATTCATCTCTAGTGAGAGATCTCTGATGGCATCCTGAGGTAAATATTGTGGTCGTATTTTGGCTTTTCTAAAGTCAAGCAGCAAGTGTTCATGAGGTAAGACTACACCAAGTTTACCAGGTGATTCAGGACCAAGTACTAATGGCAGGATTAAATAAATTGACACAATAATTGGGATACAATAAAATATGGTGATTATCAAAGACAAAACAGAATTATAATGTTGACAATAACCACCTGTCAGGACTTTGCTTTTCACAACAGAACCCATGCCTACTCCTCGCCTTCTACTCCTGGGCAACGGATAACAATACATGGGTCCGTGTTTTAGAATAAAACACGGACTATACAACTAATACACGGACTGGACTAGGTAAAACGGACATTTATTTGAAACACGTGCAACCACATGTTACAACAAATAATGGGACAAATCTTCAGATGGAAAGTGTTATCGTTCCACCTATTTTACCTGGTAAGCATGTATACGTCATGCAGTACACTAATCTGTGGATATCATCTAACTTACTACAATCATAAATATGTGTATTATAAATATATATAATTATATAAAATTTAATGTATAATATATAACATGGTTTTGAGATCTACATGTGGTATATATAAACCTGCACAAAAAAAGTGTGTGAAAAAATATTCGGCCCTCGGGTGATATTTTTTTCACAAAATTTTCTTGTGCAGGTTTATATATATATAGACCGAAAAACCATGTTATATATGATATAAGTTATAGTGGGATCCTATCTATCTTATCTACCTATCCTATCTATTCTATCTATCCAGACTATCCTATATATCCTATCTAACCTGTCTATCCTGTCTATCCTATCTATCATATCTATTCTATCTATATTATCTATCTTATCTATCCTATCTCTCCTATCCATCCTATCTATCCTATATCTCTCCTATCCATCCTACCCATCTTATCCATGCTATCCATCCTATCTATCCTATTGTATAGCAGGATAATTTTGTGGGGTCTAATTTTCGTGTTTTGATCGATATTCAATTTTCATGGGTCAAAATTTTGTTTTTCGATCGCTGTTGGTCAAACTCCACCAATGACAGTAAATTTTCGTGAGTTAAACATTCGTGGAATGGCTCTGTATCACGAAAAACACGAAAATTAAACCCCACGAAAATATCCTGCTATACGGTATCTATCCTATCTATCTTATCTATCCTATCAATCCTATCTATCCTATCTATCCTACGTATCCTATCTATCCTATCTATCCTATCTATCCTAATTATCCTACTTATCTTATCTATGCTATCTATCCTGTTGTGAAAGTAGAGACTATTGTGACTATAGAGACTACTGTGACAGCATTTACCACTGTGACAGTAGAGACTATTGAGACTGTAGAGACTATTGTGATTGTAGTGACTACAGTGACAGTCGAGAATACTGTGAGAGTAGAGACAATTTTGAAAGTAGAGACTATTGTGACTGTGGAGATTATTGACAGAGTAGAGACTATTTTGAGAGTAGATACAATTGTGACAGTAGATACTATTGTGACTATAGAAAAAACTGTGACAGTAGAGACTACTGTAACAGTAGAGACAATTGTGACAGTAGATACAATTGTGACAGTAGAGACTATTGTGACAGTAGAGGCTATTGTGACAGTGGAGATTATTGTGACAGTAGAGACAATTGTGACAGTAGATACAATTTTGACTGTAGAGACTATTGTGACTATAGAAACTGCTGTGACTGTAAAGACAATTGTGACTTTAGAGACTATTGTGACAGTAGAGACTATTGTGACAGTATAGACTATTGTGATTATAGTGACTACAGTGACAGTAGAGAATACTGTGACTGTGGAGACAATTTTGACAGTAGAGACAATTTAGACTCTAGAGACTATTGTGACAGTAGAGACTATTGTGACAGTGGAGACTATTGTGACTGTAGAGCCTACTGTTACAGTAAAGACCTACTGTGATAGCAGAGAGAGCGGTGACTGTTGAAACTACTGTGACAGTTGAGAAAATTTTGACAGTAGAGACTATTGTGACTATAAATACTACTTGTGACATTAGAGACAATTGTGACGTAGTCTCTAATATCAGAGTGGTAATTGCTGTCTCAGTAGTCTCTACTGTCACATTAGTCTCTAATATCAGTAGTTTCAACTGTCACCGCAGTCTCTGCTATCGCAGTGGTCTCTACTGTCACAGTAGTCTCTACTGTCACAAGTGACTATAGTCTCTACTGTCACAAGAGTCTCTATAGTCACCGTAGTCTCTACTGTCACTGCAGTCTCTGATGTCGCAGTACTCTCTAATATCACAGTGGTCCTCAATGTCACAGTGGTAACTGCTGTCGCAGTTGTCTCTACTGTAACAATAGCCTCTAGTGTCACAGTAGATTATATTGTCACAGTAGTCTCTACTGTCACAGTAGTCTCTACTGTCACAAGTGACTATAGTCTCTACTGTCACAGTAGTCTTTATTGTCATAATAGTTAGTCTCTACTGTCACAATTGTCTCTACTGTCAAGGTAGTTTCAACTGTCACCGCTGTCTCTGCTATCACAGTAGTTTTTACTGTCACTGTAGTCTCTACAGTCACAACAGTCTCCACTGTCAAAATAGTCTCTACTGTCACAATTGTCTCTACTGTCACAATTGTCTCCACTGTCGAAGTATGCTCGATTGTCACAGTAGTCACTATAATCACAGTAGTCTCTACTGTCACAATAGACTCTACTGTCACAAGATTCTCTATTGTCACATTAGTTTCAACTGTCACTGCAGTATCTGCGATAGCAGTAGTCTCTACTCTCACAGTATTCTCTAGTGTCACAGTAGAGACTATTGCCACAGTAATCTCCAATCTCACATTAGACGCTACTGTCACAAGTGCCTATAATCTGTACTGTCAAAATAGTCTCTATAGTCACAATAGTCTCTAATGTGACAATAGTCTCCACTGCCACAATAGTTTCTACTATCACAATAGTCTCTACTGTCACAATTGTCTCTGCTGTCGCAGTATTCTCTACTGTCACAGTAGTCACTACAGTCACAATAGTCTCCACTGTCAAAAAAATCTATACTGTTACAATTGTCTCTACTGTCGCAGTAGTCTCTACTGTCAGATTAGTCTCTACAGTTGCAGTAGTCTCAACTGTCACAGTAGTCTCTACTGTCACAGTGGTAACTGCTGTCACAGTAGTCTCTATAGACATAATAGTCTCTACAGTCACAATAGTCTCCACTTTCACAATAGGCTATACTGTCACAATAGTCTCCACTGTTACAATAGTCTCTACTGTCACAGTAGTCTCTACTGTCAGAGTGTTAACTGCGGTCACAGTATTCTCTACTGTCACAGTAGTCTCTATAATCGCAATAGTCTCTACTGTCACAACAGTCTCTATTGTCGCATTAGTTTCAACTCTCACCGCAGAATCTGCTATCGCAGAAGTCTCTACTGTCATATATTCTCTACTGTCAAAGTGGTTTCTACTGTCACTGTGGTCTCTACTGTCACAGTAGAGACTATTGTGACAGTAGAGACTATTGTGACATTAGAGACTATTGTGACAGTGGAGAGTATTTTGACAGTAGAGACTATTGTGACTATAGAGACTACTGTGACAGCAGTTACACTGACCGTAGACACAATTGTGTCAGAAGAGACAATTGTGACAGTAGAGACTATTGTGACATTACAGACTATAGGCACTTGTGAGAGTAGAGACTACTGTGAGAGTAGAGACTACTGTGACAATAGACTCTACTGTGACAGTAGAGACTACTGTGACAGTAGAGACAATTTTGACAGCATAGAATATTTTGAGAGTGGAGACTATTGTGATAGTAGAGACTATTGTGACTATAGAGACTACTGTGACAGCAGTTACCACTGTGACAGTAGAGACTATTGTGACAGTAGAGACTATTTTGAATATAGTGACTACTGTGACAGTAGAGAATACTGTGACTGTGGAGACAATTTTGACAGTAGAGACAAATGAGACAGTAGAGACTATTGTGACAGTAGTGACTATTGTGACAGTGGAGACTATTTTGACTATAAAGACTACTTGTGACATTAGAGAGAAATGTGACGTAGTCTCTAATGTCAGGGTGGTAATTGCTGTCGCAGTAGTCTCTACTGTCACAGTAATCTCTAATATCAGTAGTTTCAACTGTCACCGCATTCTCTGCTTTCGCAGTGGTCTTTACTGTCAAAGTAGTCTCTACTGTCACAAGTGACTATAGTCTCTACTGTCACATTAGCCTCTATAGTCACCGTAGTCTCTACTGTCACTATTGTCTCTGCTGTCGCAGTATGCTCTACTGTCACAGTAGTCACTATAATTACTGTAGTCTCTACTGTCACAATAGACTCAACTGTCACAAGTGATTATAGTCTCTACTGTCACAGAAGTTTCTATAGTCACAATAGTCTCCCCTGTCACAATAGTTTCCACTGTCACAATAGTCTCCACTCACACAATAATCTCTACTGTCACAATAGTCTCCACTGACATAATATTCTCTACTGTCACAATAGTCTCTACTGTCACAGTATTCTCTACTGTCAGAGTATTCACTATAATCACAATAGTCTCTACTGTCACAATAGTCTCCACTGTGACAGTGGTAACTGCAGTCACAGTAGTCGCTATAGTCACAATAGTCTCTAATGTCCCAATAGTCTCCACTGTCAAAATAGTCTATACTCTCACAATTGGCTCTACTGTCACAGTAGTCTCTACTGTAACAGTAGAGTCTATTGTCACAGTAGTCTCTACTCTAACTGTAGTCTCTACTGTCACATGTGCCTACAGTCGGTACTCTCACAATAGTCTCTATAGTCACAATTGTCTCTACTGTCACAATAGTCTCCACAGTCACAATAGTCTCTACTGTCAGAGTGATAGAGACTACTGTGACAGCAGTTACCACTGTGACAGTAGAGACTATTGTGACGGTTGAGACTATTGTGAAAGTAGAGATTATTGTGACAATAGAGACTACTGTGACAGCAGTTACCTCTGTGACAGTAGAGACTATTGTGACAGTGGTGACTATTGTGACTATAGAGACTACTGTCAAAATGGAGAAAATTATGATAGTAGAGACAATTGTGACTGTATAGATTATTTTGACAGTGGAGACTATTTTCATTGTAGTGAATACTGTGACTGTAGGGAATACTGCGACATTAGAGACAATTGTGACAGTAGAGACTATCGTGACAGTAGAGCCTATTGTGGCAGTGGAGACTATTGTCACAGTAGAGACTATTGTGACTATTGAGACTATTGTAACAGTACAGACTATAGGCACTTGTGACAGTAGAGACTACTGTGAAAGTAGAGACTATTCTGACACTAGACACTATTATGATTATATTGACTACTGTGACAGTAGGAATAATGTGACTATAGAGACTACTTTGAATGCAGTAACCACTGTGACAGTAGAGACTATTGTGACAGTAGAGATTATTGTGATTATAGTGAATACTGTGACAGTAGACAATAATGTGACAGTGGAGAGATTTGTGAGAGTAGACACAATTGTAACAGTATAGACTATTGTGAGTGTAGAAACTACTGTGACAGTGGAGACTATTGTGAGAGTAGAGACTACTGAGACAGTAAAGACTACTGTGATAGCAGAGACAGTGGTGACTGTTGAAACTTCTGTGACAGTAGAAACTATTGTGATAGTGGAGATTAGTGTGACAGGAGAGACTGTTGTGACTATAGAGACTACTCTGACAGTAGAGACTATATTCACTTGTCAGAGTAGAGTCTACTGTGACAGTAGAGACTACTTTGACAATAGATTCTACTGTGACACTAGAGGCTAGTAGAGACTATTATGTCTATAGAGACTACTGTGACAGCTGTTACCACTCTGAGAGTAGAGACTATTGTGACAGGAGAGACTATTATGAAAGTAGAGACTATTGTGACTATAGAGACTACTGTGACAGCAGTTACCACTCACATTAGAGACTACTGTGATAGTTGAGACTACTGCGACGGTAGAGACTCCTCTGACAGTAGAGACTATTGTGACAGTGGATACGATTGTGACAGTAGAGACAATTGTGACTATAGATATTACTGTGACAGTAAAGACAATTGTGACAGTAGAGACTATTGTGACAGTAGAGACTATTGTGTCTATAGAAACTACTGCGACAGTAGATACAATTGTGACAGTATAAACTATTGTGACTATAGAAACATCTGCAACAGTAAAGACAATTTTGACATTAGAGACTATTTACAGGAGAGACTATAGGCACTTGTGAGAGTAGAGACTACAGTGAGAGTAGAGACTACTGTGACAATAGTCTCCGCTGTGACAGTAGAGACTACTGAGACAGTAGAGACAATTGTGACAGTAGATACAATTGTGAGAGTAGAGACTATTGTGACTATAGAAACTACTGTGATAGTAAAGACAATTGTGACATTAGAGACTATTTTGACAGTAGAGACTATTGTGAGAGTAGAGACTATTGTGATTATAGAAACTACTGTGACAGTAAAGACAATTGCGACATTAGAGACTATTGTGACAGTAGAGACTATTGTGACTGTAGAGACTATTGTGACTACAGAGACTACTGTGTCAGCAGTTACCACTGTGACAGTAGAGACTTTTGTGACTCTAGGGACTATTGTGATTGTAGTGAATACTGTGACTGTAGAGATTACTGTGACAGTAGAGACAATTATCACAGTAGGAACTATTGTGACTGTGGAGACTATTGTGACAGTAGAGACTATTGTGACTATAGAGACTATCGTGACAGTAGAGACAATTGTGACTGTGTAGACTATTGTGAGTGTAGAGAAAATTGTGACAGTAGATACAATTTTGTCAGTAGAGACTATTTTGACTATAGAAACTACTCTGACAGTAAAGACAATTGTGACAGTAGAGACTATTGTGACAGTGGAGACTTTTGTGACAGTAGAGACTATTGTGACTATAGAGACTACTGTGACAGCAGTTATACTGACAGTAGACACATTTGTGACAGTAGAGATAATTGTGACAGTAAGGATTATTGTGACAGCACAGATTATAGGGACTTGTGACAGTAGAGACAATTGTGACAGTAGAGACAATTGTGAGTGTAGAGCCTAATGTGACAGTAAGGACTACTGTGATAGCAGAGACAGCAGTGAATGTTGAAACTACTGTGACAGTAGAGACTACTGTGACAGCAGTTACCACTGTGACAGTAGAGGCAATTGTGACTGTAGAGACTATTTTGATTGTAGTGACTTCTCTATCAGTAAAGACTACTGTGATAGCAGAGACAGCCCTGACATTTGAAACTACTCTGACAGTAGAGATAATTGTGAGAGTAGAGACTAATATGGCAGTAGAGACTACTGTGACAATGGAGACTATAGGCACTTGTGACAGTTCAGACTACAGTGAGAGTAGAGACTACGCTGACAATAGACTCTACTGGGACAGTAGAAACTATTGTGCAGTAGAGAGTATTGTGGTCATTTGGGCTGTGGCGTGGCTGCTCAAGTCCGGGGTGAGTATGTCATTGTTAGTGATGTTTGACGAGATCCTAGATCTCAAGGTCAGTTGTTACGTACTTCGTGTACGGCCCTCTTTCGAGGGGGGACTGGGATACCGGCAACTGTTCCTCCCCATCAAATAAGCTATCAGTGACTCCAAATGACTTCAGGCTTTTTCAATTTCCTTTTTGCTTTAATAAAATTGATAACTAAAGGGCCGGGGAATGCCGATGAACTGAAAAAATTTAAAAATTTTTTTTTTTTTTTTTTTTTTTTTTTTTTTTAATGAGATTTATCGAATTATTAATGAGATTCATAGATCAAAGCCTAAACCCACAAGTGTAGCAAGTGAAAATGTTTTAGCCATATAAAAGGAAAAGAAACATAAGAATGTTAGCCTGGTCATTTGGGCTGTGGCATAGCTGCTCAGGTCCGGGGTGAGTATGTCATTGTTAGTGATGTTTGACGAGATCCTAGATCTCAAGGTCAGTTGTTACGTACTTCGTGTACGGCCCTCTTTCGAGGGGGGACTGGGATACCGGCAACTGTTCCTCCCCATCAAATAAGCTATCAGTGACTCCAAATGACTTCAGGCTTTTTCAATTTCCTTTTTGCTTTAATAAACTTGATAACTAAAGGGCCGGGGAATGCTGATGAACTTAAAAAATTTTAAAACTTTTTTTTTTTTTTTTTTTTTTAATGAGATTTATAGAATTATTAATGAGATTCATAGAATTATTAATGAGATTCATAGATCAAAGCCTAAACCCACAAGTGTAGCAAGTGAAAATGTTTTAGCCATATAAAAGGAAAAGAAACATAAGAATGTTAGCCTGGTCATTTGGGCTGTGGCATAGCTGCTCAGGTCCGGGGTGAGTATGTCATTGTTAGTGATGTTTGACGAGATCCTAGATCTCAAGGTCAGTTGTTACGTACTTCGTGTACGGCCCTCTTTCGAGGGGGGACTGGGATACCGGCAACTGTTCCTCCCCATCAAATAAGCTATCAGTGACTCCAAATGACTTCAGGCTTTTTCAATTTCCTTTTTGCTTTAATAAACTTGATAACTAAAGGGCCAAGGAATGCCGATGAACTGAAGAAATTTTAAAACTTTTTCTTTTTAATGAGATTTATAGAATTATTAATGAGATTCATAGAATTATTAATGAGATTCATAGATCAAAGCCTAAACCGATAAGTGTAGCAAGTGAAAATGTTTTAGCCATATAAAAGGAAAAGAAACATAAGAATGTTAGCCTGGTCATTTGGGCTGTGGCATAGCTGCTCAGGTCCGGGGTGAGCATGTCATTGTTAGTGATGTTTGACGAGATCCTAGATCTCAAGGTCAGTTGTTACGTACTTCGTGTACGGCCCTCTTTCGAGGGGGGACTGGGATACCGGCAACTGTTCCTCCCCATCAAATAAGCTATCAGTGACTCCAAATGACTTCAGGCTATTTCAATTTCCTTTTTGCTTTAATAAACTTGATAACTAAAGGGCCGGGGAATGCCGATGAACTGAAGAAATTTTAAAACTTTTTTGTTTTTATTTTTTTATTTTTTTATTTTTATTTTTTTTTAATGAGATTCATAGAATTATTAATGAGATTCATAGATCAAAACGTAAACCCACAAGTGTAGCAAGTGAAAATGTTTTAGCCATATAAAAGGAAAAGAAACATAAGAATGTTAGCCTGGTCATTTGGGCTGTGGCATAGCTGCTCATGTCCGGGGTGAGTATGTCATTGTTAGTGATGTTTGACGAGATCCTAGATCTCAAGGTCAGTTGTTACGTACTTCGTGTACGGCCCTCTTTCGAGGGGGGACTGGGATACCGGCAACTGTTCCTCCCCATCAAATAAGCTATCAGTGACTACAAATGACTTCAGGCTTTTTCAATTTCCTTTTTGCTTTAATAAACTTGATAACTAAAGGGCCGGGGAATGCCAATGAACTAAAGAAAATTTAAAACTTTTTTTTTTTTTTTTTTTTTTTTTAATGAGATTCATAGAATTATTAATGAGATTCATATATCAAAGCCTAAACCCACAAGTGTAGCAAGTGAAAATGTTTTAGCCATATAAAAGGAAAAGAAACATAAGAATGTTAGCCTGGTCATTTGGGCTGTGGCATAGCTGCTCAGGTCCGGGGTGAGTATGTCATTGTTAGTGATGTTTGACGAGATCCTAGATCTCAAGGTCAGTTGTTACGTACTTCGTGTACGGCCCTCTTTCGAGGGGGGACTGGGATACCGGCAACTGTTCCTCCCCATCAAATAAGCTATCAGTGACTCCAAATGACTTCAGGCTTTTTCAATTTCCTTTTTGCTTTAATAAACTTGATAACTAAAGGGCCGGGGAATGCCGATGAACTAAAGAAATTTTAAAATTTTTTTTATATTTTTTTATTTATTTATTTATTTTTTATTTTTAAATGAGATTCATAAAATTATTAATGAGATTCATAGAATTATTAATGAGATTCATAGATCAAAGCCTAAACCCACAAGTGTAGCAAGTGAAAATGTTTTAGCCATATAAAAGGAAAAGAAACATAAGAATGTTAGCCTGGTCATTTGGGCTGTGGCGTGGCTGCTCAAGTCCGGGGTGAGTATGTCATTGTTAGTGATGTTTGACGAGATCCTAGATCTCAAGGTCAGTTGTTACGTACTTCGTGTACGGCCCTCTTTCGAGGGGGGACTGGGATACCGGCAACTGTTCCTCCCCATCAAATAAGCTATCAGTGACTCCAAATGACTTCAGGCTTTTTCAATTTCCTTTTTGCTTTAATAAACTTGATAACTAAAGGGCCGGGGAATGCCGATGAACTAAAGAAATTTTAAATTTATTTTTATTTTTATTTTATTTTTTAATGAGATTCATAGAATTATTAATGAGATTCATAGAATTATTAATGAGATTCATAGATCAAAGCCCAAACCCACAAGTGTAGCAAGTGAAAATGTTTTAGCCATATAAAAGGAAAAGAAACATAAGAATGTTAGCCTGGTCATTTGGGCTGTGACATAGCTGCTCACGTCCGGGGTGAGTATGTCATTGTTAGTGATGTTTGACGAGATCCTAGATCTCAAGGTCAGTTGTTACGTACTTCGTGTACGGCCCTCTTTCGAGGGGGGACTGGGATACCGGCAACTGTTCCTCCCCATCAAAATGGCTATCAGTGACTCCAAATGACTTCAGGCTTTTTCAATTTCCTTTTTGCTTTAATAAACTTGATAACTAAAGGGCCGGGGAATGCCGATGAATTGAAGAAATTTAAAAACTTTTTATTTTTTTAATTTTTTAATCTTTTTTATTTTTTTTATTTTTATTTTTTTAATTAGATTTATAGAATTATTAATGAGATTCATAGAATTATTAATGAGATTCATAGATCAAAGCCTAAACCCACAAGTGTAGCAAGTGAAAATGTTTTAGCCATATAAAAGGAAAAGAAACATAAGAATGTTAGCCTGGTCATTTGGGCTGTGGCATAGCTGCTCAGGTCCGGGGTGAGTATGTCATTGTTAGTGATGTTTGACGAGATCCTAGATCTCAAGGTCAGTTGTTACGTACTTCGTGTACGGCCCTCTTTCGAGGGGGGACTGGGATACCGGCAACTGTTCCTCCCCATCAAATAAGCTATCGGTGACTCCAAATGACTTCAGGCTTTTTCAATTTCCTTTTTGCTTTAATAAACTTGATAACTTAAAGGGCCGGGGCATGCCAATGAACTAAAAAAATTAAAAAATTTTTTTTTTTTTTTTTTTTTTTAATGAGATTTATAGAATTATTAATGAGATTCATAGAATTATTAATGAGATTCATAGATCAAAGCCTAAACCCACAAGTGTAGCAAGTGAAAATGTTTTAGCCATATAAAAGGAAAAGAAACATAAGCATGTTAGCCTGGTCATTTGGGTCCGGGGTGAGTATGTCATTGTTAGTGATGTTTGACGAGATCCTAGATCTCAAGGTCAGTTGTTACGTACTTCGTGTACGGCCCTCTTTCGAGGGGGGACTGGGATACCGGCAACTGTTCCTCCCCATCAAATAAGCTATCGGTGACTCCAAATGACTTCAGGCTATTTCAATTTCCTTTTTGCTTTAATAAACTTGATAACTAAAGGGCTGGGGAATGCCGATGAATTAAAAAAATTAAAAAACTTTTTTTTATTTTTATTTTTTTAATGAGATTCATAGAATTATTAATGAGATTCATAGAATTATTAATGAGATTCATAGATCAAAGCCTAAACCCACAAGTGTAGCAAGTGAAAATGTTTTAGCCATATAAAAGGAAAAGAAACATAAGAATGTTAGCCTGGTCATTTGGGCTGTGGCATAGCTGCTCACGTCCGGGGTGAGTATGTCATTGTTAGTGATGTTTGACGAGATCCTAGATCTCAAGGTCAGTTATTACGTACTTCGTGTACGGCCCTCTTTCGAGGGGGGACTGGGATACCGGCTAATGTTCCTCCCCATCAAATAAGCTATCAGTGACTCCAAATGACTTCAGGCTATTTCAATTTCCTTTTTGCTTTAATAAACTTGATAACTAAAGGGCCGGGGAATGCCGATGAATTGAAGAAATTTAAAAACTTTTTTTTTATTTTTATTTTTATTTTAATTTTTTATTTTAATGAGATTCATAGAATTATTAATGAGATTCATAGAATTATTAATGAGATTCATAGAATTATTAATGAGATTCATAGATCAAAGCCTAAACCCACAAGTGTAGCAAGTGAAAATGTTTTAGCCATATAAAAGGAAAAGAAACATAAGCATGTTAGCCTGGTCATTTGGGTCCGGGGTGAGTATGTCATTGTTAGTGATGTTTGACGAGATCCTAGATCTCAAGGTCAGTTGTTACGTACTTCGTGTACGGCCCTCTTTCGAGGGGGGACTGGGATACCGGCAACTGTTCCTCCCCATCAAATAAGCTATCAGTGACTCCAAATGACTTCAGGCTTTTTCAATTTCCTTTTTGCTTTAATAAACTTGATAACTAAAGGGCCGGGGAATCCCGATGAACTGAAGAAATTTTAAAACTTTTTTTATTTTTTATTTTTTATTTTTTATTTTTTTTAATGAGATTTATAGAATTATTAATGAGATTCATAGAATTATTAATGATATTCATAGATCAAAGCCTAAACCCACAAGTGTAGCAAGTGAAAATGTTTTAGCCATATAAAAGGAAAAGAAACATAAGAATGTTAGCCTGGTCATTTGGGCTGTGGCATAGCTGCTCAGCTCCGGGGTGAGTATGTCATTGTTAGTGATGTTTGACGAGATCCTAGATCTCAAGGTCAGTTGTTACGTACTTCGTGTACGGCCCTCTTTCGAGGGGGGACTGGGATACCGGATACTGTTCCTCCCCATCAAATAAGCTATCAGTGACTCCAAATGACCTCAGGCTTTTTCAATTTCCTTTTTGCTTTAATAAACTTGATAACTAAAGGGCCGGGGAATGCCGATGAATTGAAAAATTTAAAAACTTTTTTTTTATTTTTATTTTTATTTTTATTTTAATTTTTTATTTTAATGAGATTCATAGAATTATTAATGAGATTCATAGAATTATTAATGAGATTCATAGATCAAAGCCTAAACCCACAAGTGTAGCAAGTGAAAATGTTTTAGCCATATAAAAGGAAAAGAAACATAAGAATGTTAGCCTTGTCATTTGGGCTGTGGCATAGCTGCTCAGGTCCTGGGTGAGTATGTCATTGTTAGTGATGTTTGACGAGATCCTAGATCTCAAGTTCAGTTGTTACGTACTTCGTGTACGGCCCTCTTTCGAGGGGGGACTGGGATACCGGCAACTGTTCCTCCCCATCAAATAAGCTATCTATCAGTGACTCCAAATGACTTCAGGCTTTTTCAATTTCCTTTTTGCTTTAATAAACTTCATAACTAAAGGGCCGGGAAATGCCGATGAACTGAAGAAATTGTAAAACTTTTTTTTTTTTTTTTTTTTTTAATGAGATTCATAATATTATTAATGAGATTCATAGAATTATTAATGAGATTCATAGATCAAAGCCTAAACCCACAAGTGTAGCAAGTGAAAATGTTTTAGCCATATAAAAGGAAAAGAAACATAAGCATGTTAGCCTGGTCATTTGGGTTCGGGGTGAGTATGTCATTGTTAGTGATGTTTGACGAGATCCTAGATCTCAAGGTCAGTTGTCACGTACTTCGTGTACGGCCCTCTTTCGAGGGGGGACTGGGATACCGGCAACTGTTCCTCCCCATCAAATAAGCTATCAGTGACTCCAAATGACTTCAGGCTATTTCAATTTCCTTTTTGCTTTAATAAACTTGATAACTAAACGGTAGGGGAATGCCAATGATCTGAGGTAATTTTAAAACTTTTTTTTTTTTTTTTTTTTTTAATGAGATTTATAGAATTATTAATGAGATTCATAGAATTATTAATGAGATTCATAGATCAAAGCCTAAACCCACAAGTGTAGCAAGTGAAAATGTTTTAGCCATATAAAAGGAAAAGAAACATAAGCATGTTAGCCTGGTCATTTGGGTTCGGGGTGAGTATGTCATTGTTAGTGATGTTTGACGAGATCCTAGATCTCAAGGTCAGTTGTTACGTACTTCGTGTACGGCCCTCTTTCGAGGGGGGACTGGGATACCGGCAACTGTTCCTCCCCATCAAATAAGCTATCTATCAGTGACTCCAAATGACTTCAGGCTTTTTCAATTTCCTTTTTGCTTTAATAAACTTGATAACTAAAGGGCCGGGGAATGCCGATGAACTGAAAAAATTTTAAAACTTTTTTTTTTTTTTTTTTTTTTTAATGAGATTTATAGAATTATTAATGAGATTCATAAAATTATTAATGAGATTCATAGAATTATTAATGAGATTCATAGATCAAAGCCTAAACCCACAAGTGTAGCAAGTGAAAATGTTTTAGCCATATAAAAGGAAAAGAAACATAAGAATGTTAGCCTGGTCATTTGGGCTGTGGCGTGGCTGCTCTGGTCCGGGGTGAGTATGTCATTGTTAGTGATGTTTGACGAGATCCTAGATGTCAAGATCAGTTGTTACGTACTTCGTGTACGGCCCTCTTTCGAGGGGGGACTGGGATACCGGCAACTGTTCCTCCCCATCAAATAAGCTATCAGTGACTCCAAATGACTTCAGGCTATTTCAATTTACTTTTTGCTTTAATAAACTTGATAACTAAACGGTAGGGGAATGCCAATGAACTGAGATAATTTTAAAACTTTTTTTTTTTTTTTTTTTTTTAATGAGATTCATAAAATTATTAATGAGATTTATAGATCAAAGCCTAAACCCACAAGTGTAGCAAGTGAAAATGTTTTAGCCACATAAAAGGAAAAGAAACATAAGAATGTTAGCCTGGTCATTTGGGCTGTGGCGTGGCTGCTCAGGTCCGGGGTGAGTATGTCATTGTTAGTGATGTTTGACGAGATCCTAGATCTCAAGGTCAGTTGTTACGTACTTCGTGTACGGCCCTCTTTCGAGGGGGGACTGGGATACCGGCAACTGTTCCTCCCCATCAAATAAGCTATCAGTGACTCCAAATGACTTCAGGCTATTTCAATTTACTTTTTGCTTTAATAAACACTATAACTAAACGGTAGGGGAATGCCAATGAACTGAGGAAATTTTAAAACTTTTTTTTTTTTTTTAATGAGATTTATAGAATTATTAATGAGATTCATAGAATTATTAATGAGATTCATAGATCAAAGCCTAAACCCACAAGTGTAGCAAGTGAAAATGTTTTAGCCATATAAAAGGAAAAGAAACATAAGAATGTTAGCCTGGTCATTTCGGCTGTGGCGTGGCTGCTCAAGTCCGGGGTGAGTATGTCATTGTTAGTGATGTTTGACGAGATCCTAGATCTCAAGGTCAGTTGTTACGTACTTCGTGTACGGCCCTCTTTCGAGGGGGGACTGGGATACCGGCAACTGTTCCTCCCCATCAAATAAGCTATCAGTGACTCCAAATGACTTCAGGCTATTTCAATTTCCTTTTTGCTTTAATAAACTTGATAACTAAACGGTAGGGGAATGCCAATGAACTGAGGAAATTTTAAAACTTTTTTTTTTTTTAATGAGATTGATAGAATTATTAATGAGATTCATAGAATTATTAATGAGATTCATAGATCAAAGCCTAAACCCACAAGTGTAGCAAGTGAAAATGTTTTAGCCATATAAAAGGAAAAGAAACATAAGAATGTTAGCCTGGTCATTTCGGCTGTGGCGTGGCTGCTCAAGTCCGGGGTGAGTATGTCATTGTTAGTGATGTTTGACGAGATCCTAGATCTCAAGGTCAGTTGTTACGTACTTCGTGTATGGCCCTCTTTCGAGGGGGGACTGGGATACCGGCAACTGTTCCTCCCCATCAAATAAGCTATCAGTGACTCCAAATGACTTCAGGCTATTTCAATTTCCTTTTTGCTTTAATAAACTTGATAACTAAACGGTAGGGGAATGCCGATGAACTAAGGAAATTTTAAAACTTAGTTTTTTTTTTTTTGTGATTTTATTCAATAAACTTGATAACTAAACGGCAGGGGAATGGCGATGAACTGAGGAAATTTTAAAACTTTTTTTTTTTTTTAATGAGATTGATAGAATTATTAATGAGATTCATAGAATTATTAATGAGATTCATAGATCAAAGCCTAAACCCACAAGTGTAGCAAGTGAAAATGTTTTAGCCATATAAAAGGAAAAGAAACATAAGAATGTTAGCCTGGTCATTTCGGCTGTGGCGTGGCTGCTCAAGTCCGGGGTGAGTATGTCATTGTTAGTGATGTTTGACGAGATCCTAGATCTCAAGGTCAGTTGTTACGTACTTCGTGTACGGCCCTCTTTCGAGGGGGGACTGGGATACCGGCAACTGTTCCTCCCCATCAAATAAGCTATCAGTGACTCCAAATGACTTCAGGCTATTTCAATTTTCTTTTTGCTTTAACCCTTAGCGCACGAATGTCACATATTTGTGACAAACGTAATCATGCGCGTAACACGAATGTCACAATATTGTGACACACCCTTCGCGTATTTAAACACGAATGTCACATATTTGTGACAGGTGGCAAAATTTAATTACAGCTGTGTATACTGTGTGTGGTTCATTGTACAAACTTTGTGGTCTATTATACAAACTATACAAATAATCAAATCAATAATAATGGATGCAAATGAAATAATAGATAGGTGGTCTGAATTTGAAACTGAATCTGAGTCTGATTGTGATGAAGAAGACATGGAGGAGGAAGGTCTCAGTACAAGTAGTAATAGTAGTAGCGATAGTAACAGCAGTGATGATAATGAACAGGAAATCACCAGTAGTAGTACATTATCAACCAGAGGAAGAAGAGGTAGAGGAAGAGGAGGTAGAGGAAGAGGAGATAGAGGAAGAGGAGGTAGGGGTAGAAGAGGTAGTGGTATAGGAAGTAGTCAAAGTTCACCAATCTATAATTGGAAAGAAATCAAAGGT
The DNA here is from genome assembly GCA_947044365.1 of Petrosia ficiformis. Classification (NCBI taxonomy): domain Eukaryota; kingdom Metazoa; phylum Porifera; class Demospongiae; order Haplosclerida; family Petrosiidae; genus Petrosia; species Petrosia ficiformis. Next base: position 2,782,151 of record OX345650.1, on the reverse strand, counting down.
AAGAGTAGATAGTGCACACATAATTATAGAATATTAGCAGTATAGTAATTCATAGACAAAATAAGCAATAAAATGAAAGTTGAATACAATATTCTTATCGAAGATATTAGTATGAAGTTAATATATAACTTCTCTGAATACTTATTAGATGCAGACAATCCACCATTACCACTCGTATTCAATGGCACACCAGGACCTACTGCTAATCAGACAGATAGGCTGACTCCTTTGCAATGTTTTAATCTTTTGTTTACAACAACTGTCTGGGAATTTTTAGTGAACAAGACCAATCAATATGCTAGACATAAAACACCAAAACACACAGGTAGGCGTTCACTTTATTGCAACTGGAGACCAGTTACAATTCAAGAGATGAAAGCATTTGTTGGTGTAATTCTCAATATGGGAATAGTACAATTACAGAAAGTCAATGACTACTGGTCAACAAGTTTTACTTGTAACATACCATTTTTTCGACAGACTTTCTCTCGAGATCGGTTCTTCCAGATATTTGGAATGCTTCATGCTGGAGAGATAAATCACCAATCTAAACCACAAAAAAATCCAACCGTTTTTAGATCTCATCTCTCCCATTATCAAAACCAACTACAACTTAGGTAGACAAATTGCTGTTGATGAATCTGTCATTACATTTAAAGGAAGGGTTAGTTTTCGACAGTATTTGAAAGGAAAGCCCAACCCATGGGGGATTAAAGCATTTGTACTAGCAGATAGCAATACAGGGTATATGCATAACATGTTAATATATTATGGCAGAGATACAGCATTGGTAGATCGACCAGAATTATCCCACACAGTAAAAGTTGTTATTACTTTGGTAGAATATCTAGAAAATCAAGGTCACGATTTATACACAGATAGATTTTATACAAGCCCTGTATTAGCAGATAACTTGGATCCATTAGGAATTACAATAACCGGGACTGTGATGGCCAACAGAAGGGGATTACCAAAAACGTTACAAAAAAAAGACAAGGTAGCGAGAGGAACAATACAAAGCTTTAGGGATGGGAATAAAATGGCATTGTCTTGGATGGACAAAAGGAAAATTCTAATGCTGTCCACCAAGTATTCCAACAACACTATAGATATTCCATCAAGGTAAGCAATTATGTTTTTAGTGTAATTAACTTGTATCTGCTTTAATACACAGAAGAGGAAATGAACCTGCTAAAACAAAACCCAAGATAGTTGCTGAATACAACCGGTATATGCTGGGTGTTGACAAACTCGACCAACTTATTAGCTACTACAGTTTTCTTCACAAATCTGTTAAATGGTGGAGGAAAGTATTTTTTTGGCTACTAGATATGACAGTGGTTAATTCATATATCATACACCAACACACACAATGTGAAACAAACACAAAGATGACTCATCTTGAGTTTCGAAGGCAGCTAATAAGACAACTTGTTGAACCTCTTCAAACATTACAGTGTGTTCCAAGGTCAGTATCAAGCCATGAAAGATTAAATAAGGCCCCTCATTTCCTTGAGAAAAAATCCAAGCGAAGAGATTGTGCTGTATGCAGTGACAGAGCTGAAGAGGGAAAAAGGCACTTGACTCCATTTGTATGCACTACATGTACGGATACACCTCCTTTATGCCCCGATACCTGTTTTAAACTGTACCATACACAAAGAAATTATAAAATATCCTAATGGACATGTCTACACTTAAGTCGTTCCATTTACTGTTTGTCATATCATATTTGTGACCTATTGCCACATCACCCTCTCTATTTATACAACATAATTATCACTCAAGTAGTATTGTACAGTATTGCATTTAAAAAAAAACATTTACATACTCAAAGGGGCATATACAAGTATATTTACATAAATATAATCATAATTATAATACTACTTTATCAAAATAACTTACCGTGATACGATGGAATCCCAGCTAACTTGAAAGTCAGAAAAACAGGTTAATAATCTACTAGATCGTCCTTGTGCTCCTTCAGGATCACCTTTGAGGCTCAAGGACCATAACAAAAAGGCTTAAAATGGCCCAAACATAGCCAAACAAACATTTCTAAATCATTCGTTTTTTAACCACGGTCACGTGAATAATTGATTACGTTTAATTTAAAATTATTAAAAAATGATCACCGTGCGCTAAGGGTTAATAAACTTGATAACTAAACGGTAGGGGAATGCCGATGATCTGAGGTAATTTTAAAACATTTTTTTTTTTTTTTTTTTTTAATGAGATTTATAGAATTATTAATGAGATTCATAGAATTATTAATGAGATTCATAGATCAAAGCCTAAACCGATAAGTGTAGCAAGTGAAAATGTTTTAGCCATATAAAAGGAAAAGAAACATAAGAATGTTAGCCTGGTCATTTGGGCTGTGGCATAGCTGCTCAGGTCCGGGGTGAGCATGTCATTGTTAGTGATGTTTGACGAGATCCTAGATCTCAAGGTCAGTTGTTACGTACTTCGTGTACGGCCCTCTTTCGAGGGGGGACTGGGATACCGGCAACTGTTCCTCCCCATCAAATAAGCTATCAGTGACTCCAAATGACTTCAGGCTATTTCAATTTACTTTTTGCTTTAATAAACTTGATAACTAAACGGCAGGGGAATGCCGATGAACTAAGGAAATTTTAAAACTTAGTTTTTTTTTTTTGTGATTTTATTCAATAAACTTGATAACTAAACGGTAGGGGAATGGCGATGAACTGAGGAAATTTTAAAACTTTTTTTTTTTTTTTAATGAGATTGATAGAATTATTAATGAGATTCATAGAATTATTAATGAGATTCATAGATTAAAGCCTAAACCCACAAGTGTAGCAAGTGAAAATGTTTTAGCCATATAAAAGGAAAAGAAACATAAGAATGTTAGCCTGGTCATTTCGGCTGTGGCGTGGCTGCTCAAGTCCGGGGTGAGTATGTCATTGTTAGTGATGTTTGACGAGATCCTAGATCTCAAGGTCAGTTGTTACGTACTTCGTGTACGGCCCTCTTTCGAGGGGGGACTGGGATACCGGCATCTGTTCCTCCCCATCAAATAAGCTATCAGTGTCTCCAAATGACTTCAGGCTATTTCAATTTACTTTTTGCTTTAATAAACTTGATAACTAAACAGCAGGGGAATGCCGATGAACTAAGGAAATTTTAAAACTTAGTTTGTTTTTTTTTGTGATTTTATTCAATAAACTTGATAACTAAACGGCAGGGGAATGGCGATGAACTGAGAAAATTTTAAAACTTTTTTTTTTTTTTTTTTTTTTTTTTTTTTTTAATGTGATTTATAGAATTATTAACTCTTTAACGTTTTAATTAAAATTACGTACTTGACACGTCAGAACCAATTTAATTTTGAATGACGCCATAATAACGTCACATAGTTGTTTATTTGTTTCACTTTTTTTGAGTAATCATGCGACTTTCTTGACTTCCAAATCACACGAAACTGTGCTGCAAGGATACAAGAAGATATTCAAATATCATTCTCTGCTGGTTAGTGACATTTATGTTTAAATTATCAATGTAAAGTTTGTTGCTTTTACGCTCGGTTTTTGTCCTTATAAAATGAATTGTGTGATACTTAGAATAGATTGAAATGATAATAGTGGAGCTTTGCCTATGTGTACCGTGTTTTTATTATGCAAATTTATTTATATAAGATGTGTTATGAGTACGATTGTTTTCCTATGTTTCTGAGCTACTCGGCCATTTTTATGTGGGTGTGTTTTCGTTACCCTGGAAACCTTTGAAAGTTATTGAAAATGACTCGATGGTAGGACCTTCAAGTTGTGTGCTTCTTGCTTGTAATCGCTGTTGTTTCTCTCGTTGTAACGAAGATGCAACTCATTGATAATGATGTAAGAAATGATTTATCTGTTTATATTCACTGGTTAGTGATTTTTGCATAAATTTTCTTTATAAATTTTGTTGTTTTTACGCTCTATTTTAGCCTAATGAAATGGAGTGCGTGCTGTTTATAATAGATTGAAATAGTAATAGTAATGCTTTTCCTATGTGTACCGTGTCTTTGTTGCACAAATGTATTTGTATAATTCATGTTGTGAGTATGATTATTTTCCCATGTCTCTGTTCTAGGCGGCCATTTTGTCATGGGCGTGGTTTTGTCGCCTGGGATACCTTTGAAGATCTGAACACGTGTTTGATTTTTTGTAAAGAAGAACCAAGTTTGATCAATTTTTACCACTGTCAGGTATGTTAGATCCTTTTTTTTGTTTCAAAAATTTGCTGTTATATTGTTCTTTTCTGTTCTTGCTTACTGATTGTTTTATTTCTTGTATGTTTTTGTGATAATTTTTTACAATAAGAAAGGCAGTCATTGTAGCCTTATATGTGGTTCCTATATTGTTATATATAAATTCTTTTATGTGTTATAAAGTGTTTCTAAATATTGGTGCAACTATATTCAGCATGAAATATCCCTAGCAACCGCATATTAGCCTCTACATAACTAGGTAATTGTATAACTATATTCTAGCATGAAATGTCCCTAACAACCACATATAAGCCTCTATATAACTAGGTAATTATATCACGATATTCATCATGAAATCTCCCTATCAACCACATATAAGCCTCTATATAACTAGGTAATTATATCACTATATTCTAGCATGAAATGTCCCTAGCAACCACATATAAGCCTCTATATAACTAGGTAATTATATCACTATATTCTAGCATGAAATGTCCCTAGCAACCACATATAAGCCTCTATATATATATATAATTTTTGTACATAATTTTTTACAATAAGAAAGGCAGTCATTGTAGCCTTATATATAGTTGCTATATTGTTGTACATAATTCTTTTATGTGTTATAACGTGTTGTTATATTGTTGTACATAATTCTTTTATGTGTTATAACTGTGACGTTTCTCATTATAATAGGTAAAATTCACTATGTGGTTTTACATCTGCTTTTGTGATGTAGGTGTGGTCAGTGACCAAGGTAAATACTTTGTGTTGATTAGTTATTGTGTTGCATTACTGTTTATGATTCTTGTGATAGATAATTATTTATACATGTATTGTGATAAAATAAGCCTATTCTGTAGTGCTCGGTTGTCCATATTGTGAGTGGTAGACGAAAAAGCAGTCATCGTCTTTGCCCGTATGGCAGAAATACAAATTACAGTCTTTACATTCCCACACTGTCTCTCGACGTGTACATCTATATTTGATACAGAAATGACATCTATTCCCTGTTTTGGCTGCCTTTGTAGGAAAGTGACTTCTGTTGAATCCCTTTACAGGCTGGTAGTGACATGGCCGTCCTCTGCGTTTACGCGAGTTATACTGACCTATTAGTTCATTTGCCAGTTGTACTCTAAACTCTTTCAGGTTCTTTTGTTTCAGTGATGGGAAGAATTTTGACAAAATGTAGCTGTTTATAATGGCAACGTCTAATGCAGCATAAAAAAGGTATTTATAATATTTCCGCGATTTAATTTCAATGTTGTAATATCCTCTGAGCTGATCATTTCGGTCTACTCCTCCCATTTTAGAATTATAATTGACTATTTCGTCAGGGCATGTGATAGTGATGTTTGATCCATCTTTCCGTTTACGTGAGATTGATGTTGTTGTCCCAAGAGAATTTGTTGAGCAGCAGCTAATTGGTTTTGTGTCTTGCCACACTACAACAGAGAGGTTTGCATTCCGGACTGACTGATGATCCCCTCTACTAGGTAGCCCAGTCTTCACAAGTTGTTTGAGAGTCGTTGAAAATCCTTTTCTATCTGACCTCATAGTACCGCAACTGTATGTCCCTCGCCTCAACAGATTAAGCATAAGGTCGATGCTGGTAAAATAATTGTCAAAGAATATGTGGTGGTAACGACAATAGTAATTTTCCGTCAAGTTCATAACTACGTTCGCTGCCAGTCCTTTTTGAATTGTGTTTCCACACTTTCCCTCATAAACATTAAACTTGAGGACATATCCTGTATCGGCATCGGCAATCATCCAGATATTGAAACCTCGCTTGATGGGTTTCTTCAGCATGTACTGTTTGATTGACGATCTTCCCTTGTACTTCACCATAGCTTCGTCAACAGATAGATCGCGTCCGGGAATGAAAAGCTCATGACATTTCAAAGAGAGGTAAGTAAGGACTGGCTTAACCTTTTGTATTTTACTGTAGCCAGTTTCTCCATAAGATGGAAGACACTCGTTATTGACAAAGTGTAAAAAACGATGGATGTCAAGAAATCGTGTTCGGGAGATTTTGTTGGAAATTGGTCGGTAATTAAATACCTCGTCTTTCCGCCAGTAGTCCTTGATGGATGGAAGATTCACCATCCCCATCAGTATCAAAAACCCGAAGTAGGCATACATTTCCTCCTCAGTTATTTTTTCCCATGTCTCATATTTTTCTTGCAGGCAAAATTGGACGTAGCGGTTAGTTTCCTCAACAATGGTGTCAACAAGCTCACCTGTGAATAGCAAAGTGAAAAGAGTGAGGATAGAGGTTGGTAATGCAAAGGAAGGGCCATGAGGATGAGAATATTCTTTGAATGGTGTAATTGAAATAGCTGGGTTTGGATCACTATTCCATTGAATGTTGTCAGAGCTATAGAGCAATGAAAGGTAACAATAATCTAATGCTTTTATTTTATCTCTTATTTTAGGGTAGCAAGTGAAAATGTTTTAGCCATATAAAAGGAAAAGAAACATAAGAATGTTAGCCTGGTCATTTGGGCTGTGGCGTGGCTGCTCAAGTCCGGGGTGAGTATGTCATTGTTAGTGATGTTTGACGAGATCCTAGATCTCAAGGTCAGTTGTTACGTACTTCGTGTACGGCCCTCTTTCGAGGGGGGACTGGGATACCGGCAACTGTTCCCCCCCATCAAATAAGCTATCAGTGACTCCAAATGACTTCAGGCTATTTCAATTTACTTTTTGCTTTAATAAACTTGATAACTAAACGGCAGGGGAATGCCGATGAACTGAGAAAATTTTAAAACTTTTTTTTTTTTTTTTTTTTTTTATTATTTTTTTGCATTGATTTATTTTGTAAACTTGGTAACTAAATGCCAGAACAATACTGATGACTGTTGTATTTTGCTGGATTTTCAACCTTTAGAGCATTGAGCCGGTTTTTCAAAATTGTTCCCATTTCCAACACTGGTGTCTCTATTGCATAGAATTATTAATGAGATTCATAGAATTATTAATGAAATTCATAGATTTATTAATGAGATTCATAGATTTATTAATGAGATTCATAGATCAAAGCCTAAACCCACAAGTGTAGCAAGTGAAAATGTTGTAGCCATATAAAAGGAAAAGCCACATAATAATGTTAGCCTGGTCACTTGGGCAGTGGCGTCGCTGCTCATTTCCGGGTGTGAGGAGTCCACTAGTACCCAATAGGAGTCCACTACGCTCAAAAGGATTCGAATATGAGTCCACTAGGACCCATAAGTTTTCCACTAGGACCATTAGTATTCCACTAGACACCAATAGGGTCAACTAGATCCCAATAGGTGTCCATTAGGACCCAATAAGAGTCCAATAGGAGTCCAATAGGACCCATAATGAGTTCACAAGGACCCATTAGGATTCCCATAGAAGCAAATAGGAGTCCACCAGGACCCAATAGGAGTCCAATAGGAGTCCGCTAGAAACCAATAGCAGTTACAGGACCCATTAGATTTCTCCTAGAACCCAATGGGACTCCATTAGGACCCAATAGGAGTCCAATGCGACCCATTAGGTGTCCACTAGGACCCAAGAGCAGTCCAGTAGGACCCATTAGTAGTCCAGAATGACCAATTAGGAGTCCACTAGGACTCATAAGTTTTCCACTAGAACCCCAAAGGAGTCCACTAGATCCCAATAGGGTCCAATAGGAGTCCAGTAGGACCCATTTGTAGTCCAGAATGACCAATTATGAGTCCACTAGGACTCATAAGTTTTCCACTAGGACCATTAGTATTCCACTAGATCCCAATAGGGTCCAATAGGAGTCCAGTAGGACCCATTAGTAGTCCAGAATGACCAATTAGGAGTCCACTAGGACTCATAAGAATTCCACTAGAACCCCAAAGGAGTCCACTAGCACCAAATATAAGTCCAATAGGAGTCCACTAGGTCCAATTCAGATTCTAATAGAACCCAATAGGAGTGCACTAGGACCCAGTAAGAGTCCAATAGGAGTCCAATATGACCCATTAGGAGTCCACTACAACCCAATATGAGTCCACCAGGACCCAGTAGGAGTGCACTACGACCCAATAGGAGTCCACTAGGACAGAATAGAATTCCAATAGGAGTTCCAAAGGACCCATTAGGAGTCCACTAGAACCCAATAGGAGTCCACTAGGACACATTAGGAGTCCGCTAGGACCCATTGCGATTCTACTAGAACCCAATAGGAATCCATTAACACCAATTAGGAATCCAATAGGACCCACTAGGAGTCCACTGAGACCCATTAGATTTCCACTAGAACCCAATTGGGACCCAAAAGTTGTCCAGTTTGACCCAATTGGAGTCCACTTGTACCTAATAGGAGTCCACAAGACCCATAAGGATTCGAATATTAGTCCACTAGGACCCATAAGGAGTCCACTAGGACCAATTATTATTCTAGTAGATCCCAATAGTGTCCACTAGGAGTCCAATAGGAATCCACAAGGACCCAATAGGAGTCCAATAGGAGTCCCGTAGGACCCATTAGGAGTCCACTATATAGGACACAATAGGAGTCCACTCTGACTCATTAGGAGTCCAAAACAAGTCCACTATGTCCCATTGAGAACCCAATAGGTGTACCAAATAGGATGCAATAGGAGTCAAGTAGGACCCATTAAGTGTCCACTAAGTCCCGATAGGAGTCCACTAGTACCAATTAGAAGTCCACAGGGACCAAATAGGAGTCCAATAAGAGTCCACTAGGACCCATTACGAGTCCAATAGGAGTCCACAAGGACTCATTAGGAGTCAATTAGAACGCAATAGGAGTCCACCTGTACCCAATAGGTGTCCACTAGACCCATAAGGACTGCACTAGGAACCATTAGGATTCCACTTGACCCCAATAGTGTCAACTAGGTCCCAATAGGAGTCCAATGGGAGTCCACAAGGACCCAATAGGTGTCCACTAGGACCCATTAGGAGTCGACTAGGACCCAATAAAAGTCCACTAGAACCCATTAAGAGTCCACTAGGTCCCAATAGGTGTCCAATAGGAGTAAACTAGGACCCATTAGGAGTCCAGTAGAACCCAATAAGTGTCCACTAGGACCTAATAGGTGTCCAATAGGAGTCCACAAGGACACATTAGGATTCCACTAGAACCGAATATGAGTCACTAGTACATGATAGGAGTCCACTAGGACCCATTAGGAGTCCACTAGAACCCAAAAGGTGTCCATTAGGACACAATAGGGGTCCAATAGGAGTCCACAAGGCCCCAATAGGAGTCCAATAGGAGTCCAGTAGGACCCATTAGGAGTCCACTAGGACCCAATAGGTGTCCATTATTACCCAACAGGTGTCCAATACTAGTCTAGTAGGACCCATAATGAGTCCACTAGGACCCAATAGGATTCCAATAGAAGCAAAAAGGAGTACAATGGGACCCATTAGGTGTCCACTAGTATCTAATATGTGTCCACCACACCCATAAGGATTCGAATAGGAGTCCACTAGAACCCAATAGGAGTACACTAGGACCGAATAGCAGTCCACTAGGACCCATAAGTAGTCCACTAGGACCATTAGTATTCCACTAGATCCCAATAGGTTCCACTAGAATACAATAGGAGTCCAATAGGACACATTAGGTGTCCACTAGGACACAAGAGGAGTCCAGTAGGACCCATTAGGTGTCCAGGATCTAGGGACTAGGGTTTACTATCTGGAGTCTATGGTCTACTGTTTAGTGTCTTGTGTCTAGTGTGTAGGGTATAATCTCTAGGGTCTAGGGTCTAGGGTGTATGTGATACTCCCTAGGGTCTAGGATCTAGAGTCTAGGGTCTACAGTTTAGGGTCTATTATCTAGGGTTTAGTGTGTAGGAATTATGATATACTGTCTAGGGTCTATGGTCTAGGGTCTATGTTCTAGGGTATAATCTCTAGGGTCTAGGGTCTTTGGTATAGTGTCTAGGGTATACTCTCTAGGGTCTAGGGTCTCGGGTTTATGTTACACTTTCTAGGGTCTAGGGCCTAAGTTCTAGGGTGTAGGGTCTAGAGTCTAGGGTATAGAGTTTAGGGTCTAGGTTCTATTGTCTAGGGTCTAGGTTCTAAGGTTTAGAGTATAAAGTTTAGGGTCTAGTGTCTATTGTCTAGTGTATAGGGTCTAGGAAGTATGGTATACATTCTAGGGTCTATGGTGTAGTGTTTATATTCTAGGTTATAATTTCTAGGGTCTAGGGTCATTGTTATAGGGTCTAGGGTATACTCTCTTGTGTCTAGAGTCTATGGTCTTTGGCCTAGGGTCTAAGGTCTAGGTTACAGGTTTTAGGGTCTACTCTCTAGGGTATTGGGTATAGGATCTACTCTTTAGAGTCTAGGTTCTATGGTGTATTCTTTAGGGTATACTCTGTAGTGTCAAGGGTCTACAATCTAGGTTCTAGTGCGTATGGTCTTCTCTTTAGGGCCTAAGGTCTACTATCAGTAGTCTAGGGTCTAGGGTCTAGTTTCTAGGGTCTAGAGTATAGGGTTTTTGGCCTAGGGTCTATGGTCTAAGGTCTAGTGTCTAGGGTCCTGGGTCTATGGTGTAGTGTGTACTCTCTAGGTTCTAGGTTCTTGGCTCTAGGGTCCAGTGTCTAGGGTCTAGGGTATATGGTCTAGGGTCTAGGTTTTATGGTCTGGGTCTAGGTTCTAGGGTCTAGGGATTAGGGTCTACTTTCCAGGGTTCAGACTCTAGGGCCTAGAGTCTACTATCTGGAGTCTAGGTTCCATGGTCTAGTGTCTAATGTCTAGGGCCTATGGTGTAGGGTATACTCTCTAGGGTCTAGGGACTAGAGTATACTCTCTAGGGTCTAGTTACTAGGGTCCTGTGTCTAGTGTCTATAATCTAAAGTCTTGGGTCTAGGGTAGAGGGTCTATGGTCTAGGGTCTTGGGTGTAGTGTCTAGGGTGTAGGGTCGAGTTTCTAGGGTCTAAGTTATAGGGCCTAGCGTCTAGTGTATACTCTCTTGGGTGCAGGGTCTAGGGTGTAGGATATACTGTCTAGAGTTAAGGGTCTAGCATTTATTGTACAGGGTCTAGGGTCCTGGGTCTAGGGCAGAGTGTATAAACTCTAAGGTCTAGGATCTAGGTTCTATGGTACATTGTCTAGACCCTAGACTCCAGATAGTACAACCTATAACCTACACCCTATAGAGTATACCCTAGACCATAAACCTTAGACCGTAGAACATATACCATAGACCCTAAACTCTAGACACTAGAGAGTATACCCTAGACACTATACGAAAGAACCTATACTCTAGAGATTATACCCTAGAATATAAACCTTAGACCATAGACCCTAGAAAGTATACCATACACCCTAGACCCTAGACCCTAGAGAATATACCCTAGACCCTAATCTCTAGACCCTAGACTCTAGAACTTAGACACTAGACTCCAAAACCTAGACCCTAGACACTAGACTCCTGAACTTAGACTCTAGACCCAAGAGAGTATACTATACACCCTAGACCCTAGACACTAGAGAGTATACACTACACTCTAAACACAAGACATTAAACACTAGACCCTAGACTCCAGATACTAGACCCTAGTCCCTAGACCCTAGAGAGTATACACTAGACCCTAGACGCTAGACCCAAGACTGCAGAACCTAGAACTTTGACTCCAGATAGTAAACCCTTGGACCTAGACCTTAAACCCTAAACAATAAACACTAAACACTAAACCCTAAACACTAAACCCTAAACCCTAAACCCTAAATCCTAAACCCTAATACCTAAACCCTATAACCTAAACCATAAAACCTAAACCCTATACCCTAGACCCTAGAACTATACCCTAAACACTAAACCCTAGACTCCAGATAGTAGAACCTAGAACCTAGAGCCTAGAGAGTATATTCTAGACAGTAAGCCCTAGACATCAGACTCTAGACCATAGACCCTAGACTCCAGATAGTAGACACTAGAACTTAGACCCTTGACCGTAGGAAGTAGACCCTAGACCCAGACCTTAGACCCTACACACTAAATACAAAATCCTAAACCTTAAACCCTAATCCCTAAACCCTAAACCCTAAACCCTAAACCTTAAACCCTACACCCTAGACACAAGAGAGTATATCCTACACCCTAGACACTAGACCAAGACCCAGACACTAGACCCTAGACCCTAGACTCCTAGACCCTAGACACTAGACTCTAAACCCTAGACCCTAGACCTAGACCATAGACCCTAGACACTAGAGCCTAGGGTCTAGTGTATATTGTCCAGGGTCTAGAATCTATGGTCTAGTGTCCAGGGTCTAGGGTCTAGGGTCCTGGTTTTAGGGTCTAGGGTTTAGGGTCTAGTGTGTACTCTCTAGCGTCCAGGGTCTAGGGTCCCTTGTCTAGGGTGTAGGGTATACTCTCTAGGGTCTAGGTTCTATGTTCTACTATCTGGATTCTAGGGTCTAGTGTTTAGTGTCTAGGGTCTAGAGTCTAGGGTCTAGGGTATACTCTTTAGGGTCTAGGATCAAGGGACTAGTGTCTACTATCTGAAGTCTAGGTTCTACTATTTAGTGTCTAGTGTCTAGTGTCTAGTGTGTAGGGTATACGCTCTAGGGTCTAGGGTATAGGGTCTAGGGTCTATTATCTAGAGTCTAGGGTCTGTAGTTTAGAGTCTAGGGTATATTGTGTATAGTCCAGTGTCTAGGGTGTACGGTATACTTGCTAAGGTCTAGGGTTTATGATCTAGGGTAATATCTCTAGTGGCTAGTGTGTTTGGTCTTGTGTCTAGGTTCTAGGGTATACTCTCTAGTGTCTAGAATCTAGGGTCTTTGGCCTATGGTCTAGGGTCTAGGATCAAGGATATAGTGTATTGGGTGTAGGGTATACACTCCAGGGTCCAGGGTCTAGGCTCTACGGTTTAGGGTATAGGGTATAGGGTTTATGGTTTATGGTTTAGGGTTTAGGTTTTAGGGTTTAGGGATTGGGTTTCTGGGTCTAGGGTCTAAGCTTTAGTGTTTATTGTTTAGGTTTTAGGGTTTCGTGTTTAGGGTTTTGGGTGTAGATTCTTGGTTTTAGGGTCTAGGGACTAGGGTCTACCTTCTAGTGTCCAGGGTCTAGGGCCTAATATCTACTATCTGGAGTCTAGGTTCTATCGTCTAGGTTCTAAGGTCTAGGGCCTACGGTCTATGGTATACTCTCTAGGGTTTACGGTATATGATATACTTTCTAGGGTCCAGGGTCTAGGGTCATGTGCCTTGGGCATACGGTATACTCTCTGATGTTTAATTTCTAGGTTCTAATATCTGGAGGCTAGGGGCTAGGGTAAAGTTTCTACTGTCTAGTGTATAGGGTATACTCGCTAAAATCTAGGGTCTATGTTCTAGGGTCTATGGTCTAGTATCTAGGATCTAGTGTCTAGGGTCTAGGAACTAGGGTCTACTCTCTAGGTCTAGGGCCTAGGGTCTACTATCTGGAGTCCAGTGTGTATGGTCTAGTGTCTAGGGTCTAGGGCATAGTGTGTACGGTATATTCTCGATGGTCTAGGGACTAGGGTATAATCTCTAGAGTCTATGGTTTAGGACCTAATGTATACTCTCTAGCGTTCAGGGTCTAGTGTCCTGGGTCTAAGGATTAGGGTATACGTTGTAGTGTCGAGGAACTAGGGTATAGGGCTAGCATCTATTGTCTAGGGTATACTCTCTAGGGTCTAGGGACTAGGTTCTACTATCTGGAGTCAAGGGTCTAGTGTTTAGCTTCTAGTGTCTAGGTTATAGGGTATACTCTCTAGGGTCAAGGATCTAGAGTGTGTGGTATACTATCTAGGGTCTAGGGTCTATGGTCTATTGTTTAAAATCTTGGGCCTACGGTCTAGGATATACTCTCTTTGGTCTTAGGACTAGGTTATACTCTCTAGGATCTAGGATCTGGGGCCTAAGAGTAGGGTCTAGGGTGTAGGGTCTAAGGTATACTCTCTTGCTTCAAGGGTCTTGGGTCCTGGGTCTAGGGCTTAGGATATACTCTCTAGGTCTAGTTTCTATGTTCTACTATCTGGAGTCTAGGGTCTAGTATTTAGGGTCTAGCATCTAGTGTCTGAGGTCTAGGCTTTAGGGTGTACGATCTAGGGTCTAGTATCTAGGGTCTAGGGACTAGGGTCTACTATCTGGAGTCAAGGTTCTAGGGTAAATTGTCTACTGCCTAGAGAGTAGACAATTTACCCTAGAACCTAGGGTATAGGGTATACTCGCTAGGGTCTAGGGTCTAGGGTCTATGGTCTAGGGACTATGGTCTAGAGTATACTCTCTAGGGTATAGGAACTAGGGACTTGGGTCTACTATCTGGAGTATAGGGTCTAATAGTAGGGTATACTTTCTAGGGCCTAGGGTCTATGTTCTAGAGTCTAGGGTCTAGAGTCTAGGGTCTAGAGTTTAGTGTCTCGAATTTATTGTCTAGGGTCTAGGTTCTAGTGTGTATGTTATACTTTCTAGGGTCTAGGGTTTGTGTTCTAGGGTAATATCTTTATGATCTAGGGTATTTGTTCTAGGGTTTACGGTCTAGGGTATACTCTCTAGTGTCTAGAGTCTAGGGTCTTTCGCCTAGGGTCTAGTGTCTAGGATCTAGGGCCTAGGGTCTTGGGTGTATGGTATACACTCTAGGGTCAGGTCTAGGGTCTAGATTCTAGGGTGTACTCTTTAGGGTCTTGGGTATAGCGTCTACTCTTTAGGGTCTAGGTTCTAGGGTGTATTGTTTACGATATACTCTGTAGTCTAGGGTCTACTTTCTATGTTCTAGTGAGCAGGGTCTTCTCTTTAGGGCCTAACGTCTACCATCAGTAGTGCAGAATCAAGATTCTAGTTTCTAGCGTCTAGGGTCTAGGGTATATTCTGTCGGGTCCAGGGTCTAGGGTCTAGGGTCTAGGTACTAGGGTGTAGGTTTTAGGGTCTAGGGTATACTCTCTAGGATCCAGGTTCTAGGGACCTGGGTCTATGGCATATGGTATACTCTCTAGTGTCTAGGTTCTCGCTTCTACTACCTGGAATCTAGCGTCTAGTGTTTAGGATATAGTGTCTAGGGTCTAGAGTATATGGTTTATGGTTTAGGGTTTAGGGTTTAAGGTTTAGTGTCTGGGACTAGGGTCTACTTTCTAGTGTCAAGGGTCAAGTGCATAGGGTCTACTATCTGGAGTCTAGGGTTTATAGTCTAGGGTCTAAAGTCTAGGGCCTGCGGTCGAGGTTATACTCTCTAGGGTCTAGGGCCTACGGTCTAGGGTGTATAGTATACTCTCTTGGGTCTAGGGTCTAGTGTTTAGTGTCTATTTTCTAGGGTCTAGATTGTAGGGTATACTCCCTAGCGTCTATGTTCTAGGGTCATGGGTCTAGTGTCTAAGGTCTAGGGTTGGGATTCTAGTATCTAGTATCTAGGGTGTAGAGTTTAAGCTCAATGGTCTATTGTCTAGTGTCTAAGGTCTAGGGTCTAGAGCCTAGGGTCTAGGGTATACTCTCTAGGTTCTAGGGTCTAGGGTCTGTAGTTTAGGGTCTAGCGTCTCTTTGTTCTATGTTGTATGGTATGCTTTCTAGGATATAGGGTTTATGGTCTAGGTTCCATGTTCTAGGGTATAATCTCTAGGGTCTAGGGTTTTTGATTTAGAGTCTAGGGTATACTCTCTAGTGTCTAGACTCTAAGGTCTATGGTCTAGGTTCTATGGTCTAGGGTTTAGTGTCTAGGGTATACTCTCTAGGGTCCAAGCTCTAGAGACCTGGGTCTAGGGCGTAGGGTATACTCTCTAGGGTCTAGGTTCTGGGTTCTACTATCTGGAGTCTAGGGTCTAGACTCTGGACCATAGAACGTAGATCGTAGACCCTAGAGAGTGTACATTACACACTAGACACAGGACCCTACACCCTGGACGCTAGACGCTAGACCCTAAACCCTACAGAGTGTACTCTACACCGTAGACCCTACACCCTAGAGAGTATTGACTACACCCTAGACCCTAGACATTAGAGAGTATACCGTACACCCTAGATCCTAGACAATATACCCTAGACTCTAAACTCTAGACCCTAGAATCTAGACTCTACACCCTAGTCCCTAGACCCTAGAGAGTATACCATACACCAGACCATTGACTCCAGAGGGTAGACACTGGGCCTAGACCCTAAAATGTAGACACTTGTCCCTAGACCCTAGATCTTAGAAACTAGATACTAGACCCTATACCCTCAACCCTAGATCCTAGACCCTAGACACTAGACCATAGACACTAGACCTTAAACCTTAGAGAGTATTCCCTATACCCTAGACGATACATTCTAGAGAGTATACACTCAGGGAGAGTAATGGAGAGTCATGAGAATCCGGGAGACTTCTGGGGAAACATGAGACTCATATAGACCTCTGGGGACTCATGAGACTCAAATAGACCACTGGAGACTCATGAGAGTCTGGTAGACTAATGGAAACTCATGAGACTCAGGGAAACTTCTGGGGACTCAAGAGACTCAGCGAGGCTAATGGAGACTCATGAGAATCAGGGAGACTACTTGGGACTCATCAGACTCTTGATACTAATAAAGACTAAAAGGGACTCATTAGACTCCGCCAGACTCATGAGACGTACAAAAAATACTGTCGACCCATGAGACTTGAGAATCATAGACTCATGGTGACTCATGAGACTCAATGATACTAATGGAGACTCATGAGACTCAGGGAGACTATTGGGGAATCAATAGCGACACAGAGACTGCTGGGGACTCATGCGACTCCGAAAGACTACTGCGGACACATTAGGTTTGAGAATCATAGACTCATGGTGACTCATGAGACTCAATGAGACTAATGGAGACTCATGAGCCTCAGGGAGACTACTGGGGACTCCATGAGACTCAGCTAGACTAATGGAGACTCATGAAACTCAGGGAGACTACTGGGGACTCCATGAGACTCAGCTAGACTAATGGAGACTCATGAGACTCAGGGAGACTACTTGGGACTCATGAGTCTCTTGATACTAATAAAGACTAAAGGGGACTCATGAGAATCAGGGAGATTAATGGAGACAAATTAGACTCAGGGAGACTACTGGGGAGTCATGAGACTCATAGAGACTGCTGGGGACTCATGAGTCTCAGAAAGACTACTGTGAACTCATGAGACTCGGGAGATTCATAGTGATTCATGGGGACTCATGAGTCTCAGGGAGATTAATGGAGACTCACGAGACTCAGGGAGTCTACTGGGGAATCATGAGACTCATAAAGACTGCTGGGAACTCAAGAGACTCAAACAGACTACTGGAGATTCATGAGATTCAGGTTGACTAATGGAGACTCATGAGAATCAAGAAGACTACTGGGGTCTCATGAGACTCAGCGAGACTAATGGAGACTCATGAAACTCAGGGAGACAGCTTGGTACTCATGAAACTCATGATACTAGTAAAGACTCATAGGCACTCATGAGACTCAGGGAGACTAATGGAGACTCATGAGACTCATGAGACTCATGGAGACTGCTGGGGACTCATAAGACAAAGAAAGACTACTGTGGACTCATGAGACTCATGAGAATCATAGGCTGATGGGGATTCATGAGACTCAGGTAGACTACTGGGTAATCATGAGAATGATAGAGACTTCTGGGGACTCATGAGACTCAAAGAGACTTCTGGAGACTCATGAGACTCAGAGAGTCTCATGGAGAATCATGAGACTCAGGGAGACTACTTGGGAATTATGAGACTCTGGGAGACTATCGGGGACTCATGGGACTCAGCTAAACTAATGGAGACTCATGAGACTCAGGGAGACTAATGGAGACTCCTGTGACTCAGGGAGAATACTTGGAACTCATGAGAATCAGCGAAACTAATGGACTCATGAGAATCATACTCATTGGGATTCCTGAGTCTCAGGTATACTACTGCGGAATCATGAGTATCATAGAGACAACTGGGGACTCATGAGACTCAAGAAGACTTCTGGAAACTCAAGAGAGTCAGGTAGATTAATGGAGACTCATGAGACTCATAGAGACTACAGGGTACTCATAAGACTCATAGAGACTGCTAGGGACTCATGAGACTCAGAGAGACTACTGTAGTCTGATGAGTCTCTTGACAATCAGAGATACTGCTGCGGACTCATGAGACTCAGCGAGTCTCATGGAGAATCATGAGACTCAGGGAGTCTACTTGGGACTCATGAGACTTTTGATACTAATGAAAACTAAAGGGGACTCATGAGATTCAGAGAGACTCATGAGACTCAGAAAGACTACTGTGGACACCTGAGACTCATGAGACTGAGAGACTCATCGGAAATAATGAAACTCAGGGAGACTGCTGGGGACTCATGAAACTCAGAAAGACTACTGTGGACTCATAACACTTGAGAATCATAGACTCATGAGGACTCATGAGACTCAAGGAGAGTAATGAAAACTCATGAGACTCAGGGAGACTATTGGGGACTCATCAGACTCATAGAAACTGCTGGGGACTCATCAGACTCAGGGAGACTAATGGAGAGTCATGAGAATCCGGGAGACTTCTGGGGAATCATGAGACTCTTGATACTAATAAAGACTAAAAGGGACTCATTAGACTCCGCCAGACTCATGAGACTTACAAAGAATACTGTCGACTCATGAGACTTGAGAATCATAGACTCATGGTGACTCATGATGCTCAAGGAGACTATTGGAGACTCATGAGTCTCAGGGAGACTAGTGGAGAGTCATGACACTCAGGGAGACTACTGCGGACTCATGAGACTCATAGAGACTGCTGGGGTCTCATGAGACTCAGCTAGACTAATGGAGACTCATGAGACTCAGGGAGACTACTTGGGACTCATGAGTCTCTTGATACTAATAAAGACTAAAGGGGACTCATGAGACTCAGAAAGACTCATGAGACTCGTGAGACTCATAGGGACTCATGAGACTCAGAGAGACTGCTGGGGACTCATGAGACTCAGAAAGACTACTGTGAACTCATGAGACTCAGAAAGACTACTGTGGACTCATAAGACTCATGAGAATCATAGACTGATGGGGATTCATGAGACTCAGGTAGACTACTGGGTAATCATGAGAATGATATAGATTTCTGGGGACTCATGAGACTCAAAGAGACTTCTGGAGACTCATGAGACTCAGAGAGTCTCATGGAGAATCATGAGACTCAGGGAGACTACTTGGGAATTATGAGACTCTTGATACTAATAAAGACTAAAGGGTACTCATGAGACTCAGAGAGACTCATGAGACTCAGAAAGACTACTGTGGACTCCTGAGAG
The DNA here is from genome assembly GCA_947044365.1 of Petrosia ficiformis. NCBI lineage: Eukaryota > Metazoa > Porifera > Demospongiae > Haplosclerida > Petrosiidae > Petrosia > Petrosia ficiformis. Next base: position 2,762,692 of record OX345650.1, on the reverse strand, counting down.
TCAGGTAGACTAATGGAGACTCATGAGACTCAGGAGGACTCATGAGACTTTGGGAGACTAAAGGAGACTCATGAGACTCATAGAGAATGCTAGGGTCTCCTGAGATCCAGAAATACTACGGTGGACTCATGAGACTCATGAGATTAATAGAGAATCATGAGGACTCATGAGACTCCAGGAGACTACTGGGGACTCATGAGACTCATAGAGACTACTGGGGACTCATGAACCTCATAGAGACAACTGTAGACTATTGAGACTAATGAGGATCATGGAGACTCAAGGGGACTCATGTGACTCAGGGAGACTACTTGGGACTCCGAAAGACTAGTGCGGACACATGAGACTTGACAATCATATACTCATGGGGACTCATGAGGCTCAAGGAGAGTATTGGAGACTCATTAGTCTCTTGGAGTCTATATGGGACTCATGAGTATCAATGAGACTCATGGGGACTCATGAGACTCAGGGAGCCTAGTGGAAAGTCATGACACTCATTGAGACTACTGGGGACTGATGAGACTCAAAGAGTCTACTGAGGACTCATGAGACTCAGGAAGACTAATGGAGACTCATGAGACTCAGGGAGACTGCTTGGTACTCATGAAACTCATGATACTAATAAAAACTCATAGGCACTCATGAGACTCAGGGAGAGTAATGGAGACTCATGAGACTTAAGAAGACTACTGGGGTCTCACGAGACTCAGCGATATTAATGGAGTCTCATGAGTCTCAGGGAGACTCATGTGATTCTTGATACTAATAAAAACTAAAGGGACTCATGAGACTCAGGGAAACTCCTAGGGACTCATGAGACTCAGGGAGACTACTGGGGACTCATGAGATACATGAGAATCATAGAGACTCCTGGGGACTCATGAGACTCAGGGAGACTACTTGGAACTATGAAAGACTAGTGCGGACACTTGAGACTTGAGAATCATAGACTCATGGGGACTCATGAGGCTCAAGGAGAGTATTGGAGACTCATGAGTCTCATAGAGTCTATTGGGGACTCATGAATATCAATGAGACTCATGGGGACTCATGAGACTCAGGGAGACTAGTGGAGAGTCATGACACTCAGGGAGACTACTGGGGACTGATGAGACTCAAAGAGTCTACTTTGGACTCATGAGACTCAGGTAGACTAATGGAGACTCATGAGACTCAGGGAGACTGCTTGGGACTCATGAGTCTCTTGATACTAATAAAGACTAAAGGGGACTCATGAGACTCAGAGAGACTCATGAGACTCGTGAGACTCATAGGGACTCATGAGACTCAGAAAGACTGCTGGGGACTCATGAGACTCAGAAAGACTACTGTGAACTCATGAGACTCAGAAAGACTACTGTGGACTCATGAGACTCATGAGAATCATAGACTGATGGGGATTCATGAGACTCAGGTAGACTACTGGGTAATCATGAGAATGATATAGATTTCTGGGGACTCATGAGACTCAAAGAGACTTCTGGAGACTCATGAGACTCAGAGAGTCTCATGGAGAATCATAAAACTCAGGAAGACTACTTGGGAATTATGAGACTCTTGATACTAATAAAGACTCATAGGCACTCATGAGACTCAGGTAGACTAATGGATACTCGTGAGACTCAGGGAGACTTCGTGGGACTCATGAGAATCTTGATACTAATAAAGACTAAAAGGGACTCCTGAGACTCATGGGGACTCATGAGACTTTGGCAGACTGAAAAAGACTCATGAGACTCATAGAGAATGCTAGGGTCTCATGAGATCCAGAAAGACTTCTGTGGACTCATGAGACTCATGAGAATAATAAAGAATCATGAGGACTCATGAGACTCAGGGAGACTACTGGGGACTCATGAGACTCATAGAGACTACTGGGGACTCATGAACCTCATAGAGACTACTGTGGACTCATGAGACTCATGAGAATCATGGAGACTCAAGGGGACTCATGTGGCTCAGGGAAACTAATGGAGACTCATGAGACTCAGGGAGACTACTGCAAACTCGTGAGACTCAGCGAGAATAATGGAAACTCATGAGTCTCAGAGAGTCTACTTATTAGATTCTAGGTACTAATAAAGACTAAATGGGACTCATGAGACTCAGAGAGACTCAAGAAACTCAGAGTGACTCATGAGACTCGTGAGACTCAGAGAGACTCATGAGACTCAGGGAGACTGCTGGAAACTCATGAGACTCAGAAAGACTACTGGGGACTCATGAGACTCATGAAAATCATAGAGTCTCATGGGGATTCATGAGACTCAGGTAGACTACTGGGTAATCATGAGAATGATAGAGACTTCTGGGGACTCACGAGACTCAAAGAGACTGCTGGAGACGCATGAGACTCAGCGAGTCTCATGGAGAATCATTAGACTCAAGGAGACTACTTCAGTCTCATGAGACTCTTCATACTAATAAAGACTGAAGGGTACTCATGAGACTCAGAGAGAAGCATGAGACTCAGAAAGACTACTGTTGAATCCTGAGACTCATGAGACTGAGAGACTCATAGGAAATCATGAAACTCAGGGAGACTGCTGGGGGACTCATGAGACTCAGAAAAACTACTGTGGACTCATAACACTTGAGAATCATGGACTCATAAGGACTCATGAGACTCCAGGAGAGTACTGGAAACTCATGAGACTCAGGGAGACTATTGGGGACTCATCAGACACATAGAAACTGCTGGGGAGTCATCAGACTCGGAAAGATTAATGGAGAGACATTAGGATCCGGGAGACTTCTGGGGACTCATGAGACTCATAGAAACTGCTTGGGACTCATGAGACTCTGGTAGACTAATGGAAACTCATGAGACTCAGGGAGACTTCTGTAGTCTGATGAGTCTCTTGACAATCAAATATACTGCTGCGGACTCCTGAGACTCAGCGAGTCTCATGGAAAATCATGAGACTCTGCGAGTCTACTTGGGACTCATGAGACTCTTGATACTAATAAAGACTAAAGGAGACTCATGAGACTCATAGAGAATGCTAGGGTCTCATGAGATCCAGAAAGACTACTGTGGACTCATGAGACTCATGAGATTAATAGAGAATCATGAGGACTCATGAGACTCAGGGAGACTACTGGGGACTCATGAGACTCATAGAGACTAATGGGGACTCAGGAACCTCATAGAGACTACTGTAGACTCATGAGACTAATGAGAATCATGGAGACTCAAGGGGACTCATGTGACTCAGGGAGTCTACTTGGGACTCCGAAAGACTAGTGCGGACACATGAGACTTGAGAATCATAGACTCATGGGGACTCATGAGGCTCAGGGAGAGTAATGGAGACTCATGAGACTTAAGAAAAATACTGGGGTCTCATGAGACTCAGCGAGACTAATGGAGACTCATGAGACTCAGGGAGACTACTTGGGACTCATAAGATTCTTCATAATAATAAAGACTAAAGGGGATTCCTGAGACTCAGAGAGACTCATTAGACTTAGAAAAACTACTGTGGATTCATGAGACTTGTGAGACTCATAGAGACTCATAGGGTCTCATGAGACTGAGGGAGACTTCTGGAGACTCATGAGACTCAAAGAGTCTGCTGGGGACTCATGAGACTCAAAGAGACTACTGGAGACTCATGAGATTCAGAGAGACTCTTGGGGACTCATGAGTCTCAAAGAGACTACTGGGGACTTATCAGTCTCAGCGAGACTAATGGATACTCATGACACTCAGGGAGACTTCTTGGGACTCATGAGAATCTTGATACTAATGAAGACTAAAAGGGATTCCTGAGACTCAGAGAGACTCATGACACTTAGAAAGACTACTGTGGACTCATGAGACTCACGAGAATCATAGAGACTCATGGGACTCATGAGACTCAGGGAGAGTAATGGAGACTCAAGAGTCTCAGAGAGACTACTTGGGACTCATGAGACTCAAAGTGTCTGCTGGGGACTCATGAGACTCAAAGAGACTACTGGAGACTCATGAGATTCAGAGAGACTCCTGGGGACTCATGAGAATCGGAGACACTCCTGGAGACTAATGAGTCTCAAAGAGACTACTGAGGACTCATGAGTCTCAGCGAGACTAATGAATACTCATGACACTCAAAGAGACTTCTTGGGACTCATGAGAATCTTGATATTAATAAAGACTAAAAGGGACTCATGAGACTCAGGGAGACTAATTGAGACAATTGAGACTCAGGGAGACTACTGGGGACTCATGAAGCACATAGAGACTGCTGCGTACTCATGAGACTAAGAGAGTCTACTGTTGACTCATGAGACTCAGGTAGACTAATGGAGACTAATGAGGCTGAGGGAGACTTCTCGGGACTCATGAGACTCAGCGAGACTAATGGAGACTCATGAGACTGAAGGAGACTTATGGTGATTCATGTGACTCAGATAGACTAATGCAGACTCTTGAGATTGAGGAGACTACTGGGAACTCGTGAGACTCAGCGAGTCTCATGGAGAATCATGAGTCTCAGAGAATCTACTTATGAGCTTCTTGGTACTAATAAAGACTAAAGGGGACTTATCAGACTCAGAGAGACTCATTAGACTCAGAAAGACTACTGTGAACTCCTGAGAGTCAGGTAGACTAATGGAGTCTCATGAGACTGAAGGAGACTTATGGTGACTCATGTGACTCCGTTAGACTAATGGAGATTCTTGAGATTGAGGAGACTACTGGGAACTCGTGAGACTCAGCGAGTCTCATGGAGAATCATGAGTCTCAGGGTGTCTACTTATGAGATTTTCGGTACTAATAAAGACTAAAGGGGACTTATGAGACTCATTAGACTCAGAAAGACTACTGTGAACTCTTGAGAGTCAGGTAGACTAATGGAGTCTCATGAGACTCAGGGGGACTCATGAGACTTTGGGAGACTAAAGGAGACTCATGAGACTCATAGAAAATGCTAGGGTCTCATGAGATCCAGAAAGACTACGGTGGACTCATGAGACTAATGAGATTAATAGAGAATCATGAGGACTCATGAAACTCCGGGAGACTACTGGGGACTCATGAGACTCATAGAGACTACTGGGGACTCATGAACCTCATAGAGACTACTTTAAACTCATGAGACTAATGAGAATCATGGAGACTCAAGGGGACTCATGTGACTCAGGGAGTCTACTTGGGACACCGAAAGACTAGGGCATACACATGAGACTTGAGAATCATAGACTCATGGGGACTCATGAGGCTCAAGGAGAGTATTGGAGACTCATTAGTCTCTTGGAGTCTATTGGGGACTCATGAGTATCAATGAGACTCATGGGGACTCATGAGTCTCAGGGAGCCTAGTGGAGAGTCATGACACTCAGGGAGACTACTGGGGACTGATGAGACTCAAAGAGTCTACTGTGGACTCATGAGACTCAGGTAGACAAACGGAGACTCATGAGACTCAGGGAGACTGCTTGGTACTCATGAAACTCATGATACTAATGAAGACTCATAGGCACTCATGAGACTCAGGGAGAGTAATGGAGACTCATGAGACTTAAAAAGACTACTGGGGTCTCATGAGACTCAGCGAGACTAATGGAAACTCATGAGACTCAGGGAGACTACTTGGGACTCATAAGATTCTTCATAGTAATATAGACTAAAGGGGATTCCTGAGACTCAGAGAGACTCATGAGACTTAGAAAGACTACTGTGGACTCATGAGTCTCACGAGAATCATAGAGACTCATGGGGACTCATGAGACTCATGGGGACTCATGAGTCTCAGGGAGACTAGTCGAGAGTCATGACACTCAGGAAGACTACTGGGGACTGATGAGACTCAAAGAGTCTACTGTGGACTCATGAGACTCAGGTAGACTAATGGAGACTCATGAGGCTGAGGGAGACTTCTGGGAATCATGAGACTCAGAAAGACTACGGTGGACTCATGTGACTCACCAGAATCATAGAGACTCATGGGAACTCATGAGACTCAGGGAGAGTAATGGAGACTCATGAGACTGAGGGAGACTTCTGGGAACTCATGAGACTCAGAAAGACTCATGAGAAATTGGGAGACTAAAGGAGACTCATGAGAAACTTGATAGTGATAAAGACTGAAAGGAACTCATGGGGACTCAGACTTTGGCAGATTAAGGTAGACTCATGAGACTCATGGAGAATGCTAGGGTCTCATGAGATCCAGAAAGACTACTGTGGACTCATGAGACTCATGTAATTAATAGAGAATCATGAGGACTCATGATACTCATTGAGACTACTGGGGACTCAGACTTTGGCAGATTAAGGTAGACTCATGAGACTCATGGAGAATGCTAGGGTCTCGTGAGATCCAGAAAGACTACTGTGGACTCACAACACTTGAGAATCATAGACTCATGAGGACTCATGACTCTCAAGGAGAGTAATGGAAACTCATGAGACTCAGGGAGACTATCGGGGACTCATCAGACTCATAGACTCATGAGGACTCATGACTCTCAAGGAGAGTAATGGAATCTCATGAGACTCAGGGAGACTATTGGGGACTCATCAAACTCGGGAAGATTAATGGAGAGTCATGAGAATCCGGGAGACTTCTGGGGACTCATGAGACTCAAAGAGACTGCTGGGGACTCATGAGACTCTGGTAGACTAATGGAAACTCATGAGACTCAGGGAGACTATTGGGGACTCTTGGGACTCAGCTAAACTAATGGAGACTCATGAGACACGGGTGGACTAATGGAAACCCATGAGACTCAGGGAGACTATTGGGGACTCTTGGGACTCAGCTGAAGTAATGGAGATCATGAGACTCATGAGAATCATACTCATGGGGATTCCTGAGTCTCAGGTATATTACAGCGGAATCATGAGAATCTTGATACAAATAAAGACTAAAAAAACTCATGAGACTCAGGGAGAGTGCAGGGGACTCATGATACTCATAGAGACTACTGTGGACTCATGAGATACATGATAATCATAGTGACTCCTTGAGACTCATGAGACTAAGGGAGACTACTTGGGAATCCTAAAGACTAGTGTGGACACATGAGACTTGAGAATCATAGACTCATGGAGACTCATGAGGCTCAAGGAGAGTATTGGAGACTCATGAGTCTCATCGAGACTATATGGGACTCATGAGTATCAGTGAGACTCATGGGGACTCATGAAATTCAGGGAGACTAGTGGAGAGTCATGACACTCAGGGAGACTACTGGGGACTGATGAGACTCAAAGAGTCTACTGTGGACTCATGAGAAGCAGGTAGACTAATGGAGACTAATGGAGACTCATGAGACTCAGGGAGACTCCTGGGGTCTCATGAGAATCGTAGAGACTCCTCGGGACTAATTAGTCTCAAAGAGACTACTGGGGACTCATGAGTCTCAGCGAGACTAATGGATACTCATGACACTCAGGGAGACTTCTTGGGACTCATGAGAATCTTGATACTAATAAAGACTAAAAGGGATTCCTGAGACTCAGAGAGACTGATGACACTTAGACAAACTACTGTGGAGTCATGAGACTTGTGAGACTCATAGAGACTCATAGGGACTCATGAGACTGAGGGAGACTTCCGGGAACTCATGAGACTCAGAAAGACTACTGTGGACTCATGAGACTCACGAGAATCATAGAGACTACTTGGAACTCATGAGACTCAAAGTGTCTGCTGGGGACTCAGGAGACTCAAAGAGACTACTGGAGACTCATGAGATTCAGAGAGACTCCTGGAGACTCATGAGCATCGTAGAGACTCCCTGGGACTAATGAGTCTCAAAGAGACTAATGGGGGCTCATGAGACTCCTGGGGACTCATGAGACTTTGGCAGACTAAAGGAGACTCATGAGACTTATAGAGAATGCTTGGTCTCATGAGATCCAGAAAGACTACTGTGGACTCATGTGACTCATGAGATTAATAGAGAATCATGAGGACTCATGAGACTCAGGGAGACTACTGGGGACTCATGAGACTCATAGAGACTACGGGGAACTCATGAACCTCATAGAGACTACTGTAAACTCATGAGACTCATGAGGATCATGGAGACTCAAGTGGACTCATGTGACTCAGGGAGTCTACTTGGGACACCGAAAGACTAGTGCGGACACATGAGTCTTGAGAATCATAGACTCATGGGGACTCATGAGGCTCAAGGAGAGTATTGGAGACTCATTAGTCTCATGGAGACTATTGGGGACTCATCAGACTCATAGAAACTGCCGGGGACTCATCAGAATCTGGTAGACTAAAGGAAACTCATGAGACTCAGGGAGACTATTGGGGACTCTTGGGACTCAGCTAAACTAATGGAGACTCATGAGACTCAGGGAGACTAATGGAGACTCCTGAGACTCCGGGAGACTACTGGGAACTCATGAGAATCATAGAGACTGCTGGGGACTCATGAGACTCAGAAAGACTACTGTGTACTCCTGAGACTCATGAGAATCATAAAGACTCGTGGGGACTCATGAGACTCATAGAGACTGCTGGGGACTCATGAGTCTACTGTGGACTCATGAGACTCATGAAAATCATAGACTCATAGGGACTCATGAGACTCAGGTAAACTAATGGACACTCATGACACTCAGGGAGACTAATGGAGATTCATGACACTCATGGAAACTACTGGGGTCTCATGAGACTCATAGAGACTACTGTGTACTCCTGAGACTCATGAGAATCATAAAGGCTCATGGGGACTCATGAGACTCAGGTAAACTAATGGACACTCATGACACTCAGGGAGACTAATGGAGATTCATGACACTCATGGAAACTACTGGGGTCTCATGAGACTCAGGGAGACTAATGGAAACTCATGAGACTCAGGGAGAGTTCTGGGGACACATTATACTCATAGAGACTGCTGGGGACTCATGAGACTCTTGATACTAATAAAGACTGAAGGGAGACTCCGAGAGAATAATGAGACTCAGAAAGTCTATTGTGGTCTCATGAGACCCATGAGAATCACAGAGTATCATGAGAACTCATAAGACTATGGGAAACTACTGGAGACTCGTGAGACTCAGCGAGACTAATGGAGACTCATGAGACTCAGGGAGACTACTTGGGACTCATGAGACTCATGATACTAATAAAGACTAAAGGGGATTCATGAGACTCAGAGAAACTCATGAGAATCAGAAAGACTACTGTGGAATCATGAGACTCATGAGACTCATAGAAACTCTTAGGGACTCAGGGAGACTAATGGAGACTCATGAGACTCAGGAAGACTTCTGGGGACTCATAGAAACTGCAGGGAGCTCATGAGACTCAGAAATGCTACATTGAACTCATGAGACTCATGAGCCTCACAGAGAGTACTGGGGACTCATTGAAGTCATTAAGACTGCTTGGGACTATTGAGACTCAAAGAGACTCATGGGGACACATGAGACTCAGGGAGACTAATGAAGACTCATGAGACTCAGGGAGATCACTAAGGAATCATGAAACTCAAAGAAACTACTGGAAACTCACGATACTCAGGTAGTCTAATGGAGACTCATGAGATTCAGGGAGGTTGCTTGGGACTCAGGAGACTCATTATACTGATAAAAATTAAATGGGAATCATGCGACTCAGAGAGACTCATGAGACTCAGGGAGACTACTGTGGACTCATGAGGCTCATGAGACTCGTACAGACTCATAGGGACTCATGAGACTCAGAGAGACTAATGGAAACTCATGAGACACTGGGAGACTACTGGGGACTCATGATTCTCATAGAGACATCTGGGGACTCATGAGACTCACATATACTAGAGACTCATGAGACTCAGTAAGACTACTGTGCAATCCTGTGACTCATGAGAATCATATAGTCTCATGGGGACTCATGAGACTCAGGGAGACTAATAGAGACTCGTGAAACTCAGGCAGACTGCTGGGGAATCATGAGATTCATAGAGACTGCTGGAGACTCATAAGACTCAGAAAGATTACTGCAGACTCATGAGAATCAGCGAGACTAATGGAGACTTCGGAGGCTGAGGGAAACTACTGGGGACTCATGAGATTCAGCTACACTTGTTGGGACTCATGAGACTCAGAAAGTCTACTGTGGACTCTTGAGACTCAGGGAAACTACTGGGGAATCATGAGACTCATAGAGACGTCTGGGGACTCATGAGACTCAGGTAGACTAATGGAGAATCATGAGACTCAGGGAGACTATTGGAGACTCATGAGACTCAAGGAGACTACTTGGGACTCACGAGACGCTAGAGACTCAGAAAGACTACTGTGGACTGATGAGACTCTTGACAATCATAGTGACTCAAGGGGACTCATGAGTTTCATGAGAATCATAGAGACTCAGGGGGACTCATGAGATTCAGATATACTAGTGGAGACTCATGAGACTCAGCGAGACTAATTGAGACTCATGAGACTCAGGTAGTCTAATGGAGACTCATGAGACTTAGGGAGACAACTCGAGCCTCATGAGAATCAGCGAGAATAATGGAGACTCATGAGGCCTTGGGAGACTACTGGGAACTCATGAGACTCAAGTAGTCTAATGGAGACTCATGAGACTTAGGGAGACAACTCGAGACTCATGAGAATCAGCGAGAATAATGGAGACTCATGAGGCCTTGGGAGGCTGCTTGGCACTCATAAGACTCATTGTACTGAAAAAGATTAAATGGGAATCATGCGACTCAGAGAGACTCATGAGATTCAGGGAGACTACTGTGGACTCATGAGACTCATGAGACTCGTACAGACTCATAGGGATTCATGAGACTCAGGGAGACTAATGGAGACTCATGAGACTCTGGGAGACTACTGGGGACTCAGGATACTCATAGAGACTTCTGTGGACTCATGAGACTCACATATACTAGTGGAGACTCATGAGACTCAGGGAGACAATTGAGACTCTTGAGACTCAGGGAGACTACTGGGGTCTCATGAGACTCATAGAGACTGCTGGGGACTAATGAGACTCACAGAGACTGCTAGGGACTCATGAAACTCAGTAGGACTACTGTGCAATCCTGAGACTCATGAGATTCATGTAGTCTCATAACTCAGGTAGACTAATGGAGACTCATGAGACTCAGGGAGACTATTGGAGACTCATGAGTCTCAAGGAGACTACTTGGGACTCACGAGACGCTAGATACTAATAAAGACTCAAGGGGAATCATGAGACTCATAGAGACTGCAGGGATCTCATGAGACTCAGAAAGACTACTGTGGACTGATGAGACTCTTGACAATCATAGTGACTCAAGGGGACTCATGACATTCCAGGAAACTACTGGAACTCACGATACTCAGGTAGTCTAATGGAGACTCATGAGACCTAGGAAGACTACTCGGGACTCATGAGAATCAGCGAGACTAATGGGGACTCATGAGGCTGGGGGAGACTACTGATGACTCATGAGACTCAGCGAGACTAATGGAGACTCATGAGATTCAGGGAGGCTGCTTGGGACTCAGGAGACTCATTATACTGATAAAGATTAAATGGGAATCATGCGACTCAGAGAGACTCATGAGACTCAGGGAGACTACTGTGGACTCATGAGGCTCATGAGACTCGTACAGACTCATAGGGACTCATGAGACTCAGAGAGACTAATGGAAACTCATGAGACTCTGGGAGACTACTGGGGACTCATGATACTCATAGAGACTTCTGGGGACTCATGAGTCTCACATATACAAGTGGAGACTCATGAGACTCAGGGAGTCTAATTAGAGACTACTGGGGACTAATGAGACTCACAGAGACTGCTAGGGACTCATGAGACTCAGTAAGACTACTGTGCAATCATGTGACTCATGAGAATCATATAGTCTCATGGGGACTCATGAGACTCAGGGAGACTAATAGAGACTCATGAGACTCAGGCAGACTGCTGGGGAATCACGAGATTCATAGAGACTGCTGGAGACTCATAAGACTCAGAAAGATTACTGCAGACTCATGAGAATCAGTGAGACTAATGGAGACTCAGGAGGCTAAGGGAGACTACTGGGGACTCATGAGACTCTGCGAGACTAATGGAGACTCATGAGATTCAGGGAGGCTGCTTGAGACTCATGAGACTCATTATACAGATAAAGATTAAATGGGAATCATGCGACTCAGAGAGACTCATGAGACTCAGGGAGACTACTGTAGACTCATGAGACTCATCAGACTCGTAGAGACTCATAGGGACTCATGAGACTCTGGGAGTCTAATGGTGACACATGAGACTCAGGGAGACTAGTGGGGACTCACGAGACTCATAGAGACTCCTGGGGACTAATGAGACTCAAAGAGACTACTGGAGACTCATGAGACTCAGGTAGACTAATGGAGACTCATGAGACTCAGGGAGACTAATGGAGACTCATGAGATTCTGGGACTCTTGTTTGGACTCATTAGACTCAGAAAGTCTACTGTGGACTCTTGAGACTCAGGGAGACTACTGGGGAATCATGAGACTCATAGAGACGGCTGGGGACTCATGAGACTGAAAGAGAATACTGGAGACTCATGAGACTCAGGTAGACTAATGGAGACTCATGAGACTCAGGGAGACTATTGGAGACTCATGAGATTCAGGGAGGCTGCTTGGGACTCACGAGACTCATTATACTGATACAAATTAAATTGGAATCATGCGAATCAGAGAGACTCAAGAGACTCGGGGAGACTACTGTGAACTCATTATACTCATGAGATTCGTAGAGACACAGGGACTCATGAAACTCTGGGAGTTTAATGGTGGCTCATTGGACTCAGGGAGACTAATAGAGACTCATGAGACTCAGGCAGACTGCTGGGGAATCATGAGACTCAGAGACTGCGGGAGACTCATGAGACTCAGAAAGACTACTGTGGACTCAAGAGACTCATGAGAATCATAGAGACTCATGGGGACTCATGAGTTTCAGATATACTAATGGAGACTCATGAGACACAGGGAGACTAATTCAGAATCATGAGACTCAGATCGATTACCGTGGACTCATGAGACTCATAGTGTCTGCTGGTGACTAATGAGACTCAAAGCAACTACTGTGCACTTATGAGAATCATGAGAATCATAGACACTCATGGGGACTAGCTAGACTCAGGGAGACTACTGGGGACTCATTAGACTCATAGAGACTGCTGGGGTCTCATGAGACACAGAAAGACTACTGTGCAATCCTGACACTCATGAGTATCATATGGACTCATGAGTATCATATGGACTCATGGGGACTCATGAGACTCAGAGACTACTGGAGACTCATGAGACTCAAGTAGACTAATGGAGACTCATGAGACTCAGGGAGACTAATTGAGACTCATGAGACTCAGGGAGACTACTGGGGTCTCATGAAACTCATAGAGACTGCTAGGGACTCATGAAACTCAGTAGGACTACTGTGCAATCCTGAGACTCATGAGAATCATGTAGTCTCATGGAGACTCATGAGACTCAGGTAGACTAATGGAGACTCATGAGACTCAGGGAGACTAATGGAGACTCATGAGACTCAAGGAGACTACTTGGGACTCACGAGACGCTAGATACTAATAAAGACTCAAGGGGAATCATGAGACTCATAGAGACTGCAGGGATCTCATGAGACTCCGAAAGACTACTGTGGACTGATGAGAATATTGACAATCATAGTGACTCAAGGGGACTCATGACATTCCAGGAAACTATTGGAGACTCATGAGACTCAGGGAGACTAATGGAGACTCATGAGACTCAGGGAGACTAGTGTGGACTCAGGAGACTCATACAGACTCTTAGGGTGTAATGAGACTCAAAATGACTACTGTTAACTCATGAGACTCATGAGAATAATAGAGACTCATGGAGTCTCCTGAGACTCAGGGAGACTAATGGTGACTCATGAGACTCAGGGAGACTAGTGTGGACTGAGGAGACCCATGAAATTCACAGAGTATTATGAGAACGCATGAGACTCAGGGAGACTAATAGAGACTCATGAGACTCAGGCAGACTGCTGGGGAATCATGAGACTCAAAGAGACTGCTTGAGACTCATAAGACTCAGATAGTCTACTGCAGACTCATGAGAATCAGCGAGACTAATGGAGACTAAGGAGGCAGACTCCTGGGGACTAATGAGACTCTGAGAGACTACTGTAGACTCGTGAGACTCAGGTAGACTAATGGAGACTCATGAGACTCAGCGAGACTAATGAAGACTCATGAGATTCAGGGACGCTTGTTGGGACTAATGAGACTCATTATACTGATAAAAATTAAATTGGAATCATGCGAATAAAAGAGACTCAAGAGACTCAGGGAGACTACTGTGGACTCATTATATTCATGAGACTCGTAGAGACTCATAGGGACTCATGAAACTCTGGGAGTCTAATGGTGGCTCATTGGACTCAGAAAGACTAATAGAGACTCATGAGAGTCACAGAGTATTATGAGAACGCATGAGACTCAGGGAGACTCATGAGACTCAGGGAGACTGCTGGGGAATCATGAGACCCATGAGAATCATAGAGACTCATGGGGATTCATGAGATCAGATATACTAGTGGAGACTCATGAGACACAGGGAGACTAATTCAGAATCATGAGACTCAGATAGACTACCGGGGAATCATGAGACTCATAGTGATTGCTGGGGACTAATGAGACTCAAAGAAACTACTGTGCACTTATGAGAATCATGAGAATCATAGACACTCATGGGGACTCGTGAGACTCAGGGAGACTACTGGAGACTCATGAGACTCATAGAGACTACTGGGGACTCATGAGACTCAAGGAGATTACTGGGGACTCATGAGACTCATAGAGACTACTGGGGACTCATGAGACTTAGGGAGACTACTGGGGACTCATGAGACTCAGGAAGACTAATGGAGACTCATGAGGCTGTGGGAGACTACTGGGGACTCATGAGAATCAGCGAGACTGCTGGGGACTCATGAGACACAGAAAGACTACTGTGCAATCCTGAGACTCATGAGTATCATATGGACTCAGGGGGACTCCTGAGACTTAGGGAGACTACTGGGGACTCATGAGACTCAGAGAGACTGCTGGGGACTCATGAGACTCAAAGAGACTGCTTGAGACACATAAGACTCAGATAGTCTACTGCAGACTCATGAGAATCAGCGAGACTAATGGAGACTCAGGAGGGAGACTACTGGGGGCTCATGAGACTGAGCGAGACTAATGGAAACTCATGAGATTCAGGGACGCTTGTTGGGACTCATGAGACTCATTATCCTGATAAAGATTAAATAGGAATCATGAGACTCATAGAGACGGCTGGGGACTCATGAGACTAAAAGAGACTACTGGAGACTTATGAGACTCAGGTAGACTAATGGAGACTCATGAGACTCAGGGAGACTTTTGGAGACTCATGAGACTCAAGGAGACTACTTGGGACTCACGAGACGCTAGATACTAATAAAGACTCAAGGGGAATCATGAGACTCAGAAAGACTACTGTGGACTGATGAGACTCTTGACAATCATAGTGACTCAAGGGGACTCATGACCTTCCAGGAAACTATTGGAGACTCATGAGACTCAGGGAGACTAATGGAGACTCATGAGACTCAGGGAGACTAGTGTGGACTCAGGAGACTCATACAGTCTCCTAGGGTGTAATGAGACTCAAAAAGACTACGGTCATCTCATGAGACTCATGAAAGTCAGAGACTCATGGAGTCTCCTGAGACTCAGGGAGACTGATGGAGACTCATGAGACTCAGGGAGACTAGTGTGGATTCAGGAGACCCATGAGAATCACAGAGTATTCTGAGAACGCATGAGACTCAGGCTGACTGCTGGAGAATCGTGAGACTCATAGAGACAGCTGGGGACTCATGAGACCCAGTAAGACTCATGAGTTTCATGAGAATCATAGAGACTCAGGGGGACTCATGAGATTCAGATATACTAGTGGAGACTGATGAGACTCAGTGAGACTAATTGAGACTCATGAGACTCAGGTAGTCTAATGGAGACTCATGAGACTTAGAAAAACTAATCGAGACTCCCGAGAATCAGCGAGAATAATGGAGACTCATGAGGCCTTGGGAGACTACTGGGAACTCAAGAGACTCATAGAGACTGCTGGGGACTAAAGAGACTCACAGAGACTGCTAGGGATTCATGAGACTCAGTAAGACTACTGTGTATTTCTGAGACTCATGAGAATCGTATAGTCTCATGGGGACTCATGAGACTCAGGGAGACTAATAGAGACTCATGAGACTCAGGCAGACTGCTGGGGAATCATGAGGCTCAAAGAGACTGCTTGAGACTCAAGACTCAGATAGTCTACTGCAGACTCATGAGAATCAGCGAGACTAATGGAGACTCAGGAGGCAGACTCCTGGGGACTAATGAGACTCAAAGAGGCTACTGTAGACTCATGAGACTCAGGGAGACTGCTGGGGAATCATGAGACCCATGAAATCATAGACTCACGGGAACTCATGAGATTCAGATATACTAGTGGAGACTCATGAGACACAGGGATACTAATTCAGAATCATGAGACTCAGATAGACTACCGGGGACTCATGAGACTCAGTGATTGCTGGGGACTAATGAGACTCGAAGAAACTACTGTGCACTTATGAGAATCATGAGAATCATAGACACTCTTGGGGACTCGTGAGACTCAGGGAGACTACTGGGGACTCATGAGACTCATAGAGACTACTGGGGACTCATGAGACTTAGGGAGACTACTGGGGACTCAGGAGACTCAGATATACTAGTGGAGACTCATGAGACTCAGCGAAACTAATTGAGACTCATGAGACTCAGGTAGACTAATGGAGACTCATGGGAATTGTGGAGACTACTCGGGTCTCATGAGAATCAGCGAGACTAATGGAGACTCATGAGGCTGAGGGAGACTACTGGGGACTCATGAGACTCAGAGAGACTCAAAGGGACTCAAAGGACTCAGGGAGACTCCTGGGGACTTATGAGACTCAGAAAGGCTACTGACGACTCATGAGACTCTTGATACTAAAAAAGACGGAAGGGGACTCATGAGAGTTCGAGAGAATCATGAGACTCAGACTACTGTAGACTCATGACTCAGAAAGTCTACGGTGGACTCATGAGACCCATGAGAATCAGAGTGTATAATGAGAACTCATGAGAGTCAGGGAGTCTACTGTAGACTCGTGAGACTCAGCGAGAATAATGGTGACTCGAGAGACTCAGGGAGACTAATAGGGATTCATGAGACTCAGGCCGAGTGCTCGGGACTCATGAGACTCGGAAAGACTACTGTGGACTCATGAGTCTCCTGAAAATCATAGAGACTCATGGGGACTCATGAGACTCAGATATACTAATGCAGACTCATCGGACTCAGGGAGACTAATGGAGATTCATTAGACTCATGGAAACTACTGTGGACTCATGAGATTCATGAGACTCGTACAGACTCATAGGGATTCATGAGACTCAGGGAGACTAATGGAGACTCTGGGAGACTACTGGGGACTCATGATACTCAGAGAATTCTGTGGACTCATGAGACTCACTTTTACTAGTGGAGACTCATGAGACTCAGGGAGACTAATTGAGACTCATGAGACTCAGGGAGACTACTGGGGTCTCATGAGACTCATAGAGACTGCTAGGGACTCATGAAACTCAGTAGGACTACTGTGCAATCCTGAGACTCATGAGAATCATGTAGTCTCATGGAGACTCATGAGACTCAGGTAGACTAATGGAGACTCATGAGACTCAGGGAGACTAATGGAGACTCATGAGACTCAAGGAGACTACTTGGGACTCACGAGACGCTAGATACTAATAAAGACTCAAGGGGAATCATGAGACTCATAGAGACTGCAGGGATCTCATGAGACTCAGAAAGACTACTGTGGACTGATGAGACTCTTGACAATCATAGTGACTCAAGGGGACTCATGACATTCCAGGAAACTACTGGAAACTCACGATACTCAGGTAGTCTAATGGAGACTCATGAGACCTAGGAAGACTACTCGGGACTCATGAGAATCAGCGAGACTAATGGGGACTCATGAGGCTGAGGGAGACTACTGATGACTCATGAGACTCAGCGAGACTAATGGAGACTCATGAGATTCAGGGAGGCTGCTTGGGACTCAGGAGACTCATTATACTGATAAAGATTAAATGGGAATCATGCGACTCAGAGAGACTCATGAGACTCAGGGAGACTACTGTGGACTCATGAGGCTCATGAGACTCGTACAGACTCATAGGGACTCATGAGACTCTGGGAGTCTAATGGTGACACATGAGACTCAGGGAGACTAGTGGGGACTCACGAGACTCATAGAGACTCCTGGGGACTAATGAGACTCAAAGAGACTACTGGAGACTCATGAGACTCAGGTAGACTAATGGAGACTCATGAGACTCAGGGAGACTAATGGAGACTCATGAGATTCTGGGACTCTTGTTTGGACTCATTAGACTCAGAAAGTCTACTGTGGACTCTTGAGACTCAGGGAGACTACTGGGGAATCATGAGACTCATAGAGACGGCTGGGGACTCATGAGACTGAAAGAGAATACTGGAGACTCATGAGACTCAGGTAGACTAATGGAGACTCATGAGACTCAGGGAGACTATTGGAGACTCATGAGATTCAGGGAGGCTGCTTGGGACTCACGAGACTCATTATACTGATACAAATTAAATTGGAATCATGCGAATCAGAGAGACTCAAGAGACTCGGGGAGACTACTGTGAACTCATTATACTCATGAGATTCGTAGAGACACAGGGACTCATGAAACTCTGGGAGTTTAATGGTGGCTCATTGGACTCAGGGAGACTAATAGAGACTCATGAGACTCAGGCAGACTGCTGGGGAATCATGAGACTCAGAGACTGCGGGAGACTCATGAGACTCAGAAAGACTACTGTGGACTCAAGAGACTCATGAGAATCATAGAGACTCATGGGGACTCATGAGTTTCAGATATACTAATGGAGACTCATGAGACACAGGGAGACTAATTCAGAATCATGAGACTCAGATCGATTACCGTGGACTCATGAGACTCATAGTGTCTGCTGGTGACTAATGAGACTCAAAGCAACTACTGTGCACTTATGAGAATCATGAGAATCATAGACACTCATGGGGACTAGCTAGACTCAGGGAGACTACTGGGGACTCATTAGACTCATAGAGACTGCTGGGGTCTCATGAGACACAGAAAGACTACTGTGCAATCCTGACACTCATGAGTATCATATGGACTCATGAGTATCATATGGACTCATGGGGACTCATGAGACTCAGAGACTACTGGAGACTCATGAGACTCAAGTAGACTAATGGAGACTCATGAGACTCAGGGAGACTAATTGAGACTCATGAGACTCAGGGAGACTACTGGGGTCTCATGAGACTCATAGAGACTGCTAGGGACTCATGAAACTCAGTAGGACTACTGTGCAATCCTGAGACTCATGAGAATCATGTAGTCTCATGGAGACTCATGAGACTCAGGTAGACTAATGGAGACTCATGAGACTCAGGGAGACTAATGGAGACTCATGAGACTCAAGGAGACTACTTGGGACTCACGAGACGCTAGATACTAATAAAGACTCAAGGGGAATCATGAGACTCATAGAGACTGCAGGGATCTCATGAGACTCCGAAAGACTACTGTGGACTGATGAGAATATTGACAATCATAGTGACTCAAGGGGACTCATGACATTCCAGGAAACTATTGGAGACTCATGAGACTCAGGGAGACTAATGGAGACTCATGAGACTCAGGGAGACTAGTGTGGACTCAGGAGACTCATACAGACTCTTAGGGTGTAATGAGACTCAAAATGACTACTGTTAACTCATGAGACTCATGAGAATAATAGAGACTCATGGAGTCTCCTGAGACTCAGGGAGACTAATGGTGACTCATGAGACTCAGGGAGACTAGTGTGGACTGAGGAGACCCATGAAATTCACAGAGTATTATGAGAACGCATGAGACTCAGGGAGACTAATAGAGACTCATGAGACTCAGGCAGACTGCTGGGGAATCATGAGACTCAAAGAGACTGCTTGAGACTCATAAGACTCAGATAGTCTACTGCAGACTCATGAGAATCAGCGAGACTAATGGAGACTAAGGAGGCAGACTCCTGGGGACTAATGAGACTCTGAGAGACTACTGTAGACTCGTGAGACTCAGGTAGACTAATGGAGACTCATGAGACTCAGCGAGACTAATGAAGACTCATGAGATTCAGGGACGCTTGTTGGGACTAATGAGACTCATTATACTGATAAAAATTAAATTGGAATCATGCGAATAAAAGAGACTCAAGAGACTCAGGGAGACTACTGTGGACTCATTATATTCATGAGACTCGTAGAGACTCATAGGGACTCATGAAACTCTGGGAGTCTAATGGTGGCTCATTGGACTCAGAAAGACTAATAGAGACTCATGAGAGTCACAGAGTATTATGAGAACGCATGAGACTCAGGGAGACTCATGAGACTCAGGGAGACTGCTGGGGAATCATGAGACCCATGAGAATCATAGAGACTCATGGGGATTCATGAGATCAGATATACTAGTGGAGACTCATGAGACACAGGGAGACTAATTCAGAATCATGAGACTCAGATAGACTACCGGGGAATCATGAGACTCATAGTGATTGCTGGGGACTAATGAGACTCAAAGAAACTACTGTGCACTTATGAGAATCATGAGAATCATAGACACTCATGGGGACTCGTGAGACTCAGGGAGACTACTGGAGACTCATGAGACTCATAGAGACTACTGGGGACTCATGAGACTCAAGGAGATTACTGGGGACTCATGAGACTCATAGAGACTACTGGGGACTCATGAGACTTAGGGAGACTACTGGGGACTCATGAGACTCAGGAAGACTAATGGAGACTCATGAGGCTGTGGGAGACTACTGGGGACTCATGAGAATCAGCGAGACTGCTGGGGACTCATGAGACACAGAAAGACTACTGTGCAATCCTGAGACTCATGAGTATCATATGGACTCAGGGGGACTCCTGAGACTTAGGGAGACTACTGGGGACTCATGAGACTCAGAGAGACTGCTGGGGACTCATGAGACTCAAAGAGACTGCTTGAGACACATAAGACTCAGATAGTCTACTGCAGACTCATGAGAATCAGCGAGACTAATGGAGACTCAGGAGGGAGACTACTGGGGGCTCATGAGACTGAGCGAGACTAATGGAAACTCATGAGATTCAGGGACGCTTGTTGGGACTCATGAGACTCATTATCCTGATAAAGATTAAATAGGAATCATGAGACTCATAGAGACGGCTGGGGACTCATGAGACTAAAAGAGACTACTGGAGACTTATGAGACTCAGGTAGACTAATGGAGACTCATGAGACTCAGGGAGACTTTTGGAGACTCATGAGACTCAAGGAGACTACTTGGGACTCACGAGACGCTAGATACTAATAAAGACTCAAGGGGAATCATGAGACTCAGAAAGACTACTGTGGACTGATGAGACTCTTGACAATCATAGTGACTCAAGGGGACTCATGACCTTCCAGGAAACTATTGGAGACTCATGAGACTCAGGGAGACTAATGGAGACTCATGAGACTCAGGGAGACTAGTGTGGACTCAGGAGACTCATACAGTCTCCTAGGGTGTAATGAGACTCAAAAAGACTACGGTCATCTCATGAGACTCATGAAAGTCAGAGACTCATGGAGTCTCCTGAGACTCAGGGAGACTGATGGAGACTCATGAGACTCAGGGAGACTAGTGTGGATTCAGGAGACCCATGAGAATCACAGAGTATTCTGAGAACGCATGAGACTCAGGCTGACTGCTGGAGAATCGTGAGACTCATAGAGACAGCTGGGGACTCATGAGACCCAGTAAGACTCATGAGTTTCATGAGAATCATAGAGACTCAGGGGGACTCATGAGATTCAGATATACTAGTGGAGACTGATGAGACTCAGTGAGACTAATTGAGACTCATGAGACTCAGGTAGTCTAATGGAGACTCATGAGACTTAGAAAAACTAATCGAGACTCCCGAGAATCAGCGAGAATAATGGAGACTCATGAGGCCTTGGGAGACTACTGGGAACTCAAGAGACTCATAGAGACTGCTGGGGACTAAAGAGACTCACAGAGACTGCTAGGGATTCATGAGACTCAGTAAGACTACTGTGTATTTCTGAGACTCATGAGAATCGTATAGTCTCATGGGGACTCATGAGACTCAGGGAGACTAATAGAGACTCATGAGACTCAGGCAGACTGCTGGGGAATCATGAGGCTCAAAGAGACTGCTTGAGACTCAAGACTCAGATAGTCTACTGCAGACTCATGAGAATCAGCGAGACTAATGGAGACTCAGGAGGCAGACTCCTGGGGACTAATGAGACTCAAAGAGGCTACTGTAGACTCATGAGACTCAGGGAGACTGCTGGGGAATCATGAGACCCATGAAATCATAGACTCACGGGAACTCATGAGATTCAGATATACTAGTGGAGACTCATGAGACACAGGGATACTAATTCAGAATCATGAGACTCAGATAGACTACCGGGGACTCATGAGACTCAGTGATTGCTGGGGACTAATGAGACTCGAAGAAACTACTGTGCACTTATGAGAATCATGAGAATCATAGACACTCTTGGGGACTCGTGAGACTCAGGGAGACTACTGGGGACTCATGAGACTCATAGAGACTACTGGGGACTCATGAGACTTAGGGAGACTACTGGGGACTCAGGAGACTCAGATATACTAGTGGAGACTCATGAGACTCAGCGAAACTAATTGAGACTCATGAGACTCAGGTAGACTAATGGAGACTCATGGGAATTGTGGAGACTACTCGGGTCTCATGAGAATCAGCGAGACTAATGGAGACTCATGAGGCTGAGGGAGACTACTGGGGACTCATGAGACTCAGAGAGACTCAAAGGGACTCAAAGGACTCAGGGAGACTCCTGGGGACTTATGAGACTCAGAAAGGCTACTGACGACTCATGAGACTCTTGATACTAAAAAAGACGGAAGGGGACTCATGAGAGTTCGAGAGAATCATGAGACTCAGACTACTGTAGACTCATGACTCAGAAAGTCTACGGTGGACTCATGAGACCCATGAGAATCAGAGTGTATAATGAGAACTCATGAGAGTCAGGGAGTCTACTGTAGACTCGTGAGACTCAGCGAGAATAATGGTGACTCGAGAGACTCAGGGAGACTAATAGGGATTCATGAGACTCAGGCCGAGTGCTCGGGACTCATGAGACTCGGAAAGACTACTGTGGACTCATGAGTCTCCTGAAAATCATAGAGACTCATGGGGACTCATGAGACTCAGATATACTAATGCAGACTCATCGGACTCAGGGAGACTAATGGAGATTCATTAGACTCATGGAAACTACTGTGGACTCATGAGATTCATGAGACTCGTACAGACTCATAGGGATTCATGAGACTCAGGGAGACTAATGGAGACTCTGGGAGACTACTGGGGACTCATGATACTCAGAGAATTCTGTGGACTCATGAGACTCACTTTTACTAGTGGAGACTCATGAGACTCAGGGAGACTAATTGAGACTCATGAGACTCAGGGAGACTACTGGGGTCTCATGAGACTCATAGAGACTGCTAGGGACTCATGAAACTCAGTAGGACTACTGTGCAATCCTGAGACTCATGAGAATCATGTAGTCTCATGGAGACTCATGAGACTCAGGTAGACTAATGGAGACTCATGAGACTCAGGGAGACTAATGGAGACTCATGAGACTCAAGGAGACTACTTGGGACTCACGAGACGCTAGATACTAATAAAGACTCAAGGGGAATCATGAGACTCATAGAGACTGCAGGGATCTCATGAGACTCAGAAAGACTACTGTGGACTGATGAGACTCTTGACAATCATAGTGACTCAAGGGGACTCATGACATTCCAGGAAACTACTGGAAACTCACGATACTCAGGTAGTCTAATGGAGACTCATGAGACCTAGGAAGACTACTCGGGACTCATGAGAATCAGCGAGACTAATGGGGACTCATGAGGCTGAGGGAGACTACTGATGACTCATGAGACTCAGCGAGACTAATGGAGACTCATGAGATTCAGGGAGGCTGCTTGGGACTCAGGAGACTCATTATACTGATAAAGATTAAATGGGAATCATGCGACTCAGAGAGACTCATGAGACTCAGGGAGACTACTGTGGACTCATGAGGCTCATGAGACTCGTACAGACTCATAGGGACTCATGAGACTCTGGGAGTCTAATGGTGACACATGAGACTCAGGGAGACTAGTGGGGACTCACGAGACTCATAGAGACTCCTGGGGACTAATGAGACTCAAAGAGACTACTGGAGACTCATGAGACTCAGGTAGACTAATGGAGACTCATGAGACTCAGGGAGACTAATGGAGACTCATGAGATTCTGGGACTCTTGTTTGGACTCATTAGACTCAGAAAGTCTACTGTGGACTCTTGAGACTCAGGGAGACTACTGGGGAATCATGAGACTCATAGAGACGGCTGGGGACTCATGAGACTGAAAGAGAATACTGGAGACTCATGAGACTCAGGTAGACTAATGGAGACTCATGAGACTCAGGGAGACTATTGGAGACTCATGAGATTCAGGGAGGCTGCTTGGGACTCACGAGACTCATTATACTGATACAAATTAAATTGGAATCATGCGAATCAGAGAGACTCAAGAGACTCGGGGAGACTACTGTGAACTCATTATACTCATGAGATTCGTAGAGACACAGGGACTCATGAAACT